>CAIGQQ010030863.1:467573-479258 GCA_903798035.1 Danio albolineatus | reverse complement strand
ATATATATATATATATATATATATATATATATATATATATATATATATATTATATTTATATATTTATATATTAATTGCATATTAAAATATTATTTACATATATTTTCTGGGGGGGTGGGGGCTCGTCTTCCTTTGTTTTTGTCCTCGGCAGATCACATGCCTGTCCACTATTTACTTTAAACTTTATTGTCTGTTCTGCTTGGCACAGAAAGGAAATTAGTCTTTAACACTGGATTTAAATCAACACTTGCATACATACAACAAACACACAATACCACACTCATCAAGACAACAACAAGTTAAGAATGTAAAAACACAATTAGCCCCTTCCATATTACTGCACATCATTCTTGACAACAAGAGCAAGGTAGGGCCCCGAAATTAATCTGCTTAGGGCCCCCAAATGTAAAGTGCCGGCCCTGTGTATTTCTATGATGTTTGGCTATTTATTTCTGAAAACAAGACAATATATTTCGCTTGTCCAGAAAATACTTCATGATTTAAGAATTTGTGGATATTTGAAGGTAGAAAAACGACAAACACTTATATTAAGTAAATAAAGCACCTTTGCACTGTTTTCTTGTTTTATCACGTGCACTCACTGAACTGAACGATCACTGTACTTGTTTCTAGCCTGTATCTCTTGAAATCAGTCATTTATTTCCTGTATTTATTACTGATTTCCCCCTGTGTTGATGTTGTGTGTGTTTCTCAGACTATGGGAGTGCCTGTTCGTGCCATGAAACGAGCTCAGATCAACATTCATCTTGAGAGAGTGACCGGCTTTCCGTATGTGATGATATATTTAATCTTGATTTAATCACAAACAGCTGTGTGTGCGTGTTTTTGTGTGTGTGTGTGTGTGTGTGTGTGCGTGTTTTTGTGTGTGTGTGCGTGTGAGTGTGTGTGTGTGTCTGTTTTATAATTTATAGCTCTTTGTGTTTTGTTTCCTCAGCATGACCAGGAATCTGGAAAGCACCATCTTCCCTATTATCTTTCTGAACGAGGTGAGAAACAGAAGCAAACCCCAAAAATATATTCATATTTAAATTAAGCTAAGCTATGAATGAATTATTTTGAAATTATAATTATGCTAATATTATGCAAATGTTACGTTGAATGCTCTCCTAAGAAAAAGCATTAGATTAATAAAATAAATATACAATAAATATATTATTTATGAATATTATTTATTATTATTATTGTGACCTAAAACTTTTTTAACTTATTACCTGCTTATAATTAAGATATTAAGTGTTTATTAGTAGTTATAAAATATGATCTTATTTTGCATTCATAATCCCAATGCCTAAGCCCTACTACTACCTTAATAACTATTAATAAAAAGGTAATTAATAGTTTATTTAGCTAGTAGTGTTAGTTAAGGGTTTGTTTATATGACCTAAACTTAACATGGTCACACTTATTTTAATGTACAATTCATGCTAGTAGCAAACCATAAACTTTGATGTTTAGCTCAAACTGATAATTAGATAGTAAAGTTTGAGGACAAACTTTATGATGGCTTGAAAAGCCTGTTTTAAGTAGTTTATTTAGTTGGTTAAAATGATGTTTAAGATCGCTGCAGTCACCAATGTAACCACTTTAAATACTGAAGCAAGCCAGTAAAAAGCTTTAAAGTTGATCCCTGTGTCTGAGGTTTGGAATAGCATGATTCTAGCATAAATTAGCATGTTGTAAGCATGATTCTATCATGATTCTAGCATAAGTTAGCATGTTTCTAGCATGAATCAGCATGTTACTAGCATGATTCCAGCATGAATTAGCATGTTGCTAGTGTGATTCTAGGATGAATGAGCATATTACTAGCATGATTCCAGCATGAATTAGCATGTTACTAGCATGATTATAGCATGAATTAGCATGTTACTAGCATGATACTATCAAGAATTAGCATGTTTCTAGCATGAATTGGCATGTTACTAGCATGATTCTAACATGAATCAGAATATTACTAGCATGATTATAGCATGAATTGGTATGTTACTAGCATGATTCCAGCATGAATTAGCATGTTATAAGAATTATTCTAGCATAAATTATCATGTTGTTGCATGATTCCAGCATGATTTAGCGTGTTGCTAGCTGGATTATAGCATGAATTGGCATGTTGTTAGCATAATTCTAGCATGCATTAGCATGTTACTAGTTTGATTTTAGCATGAATTAGCATGATTCCAGCATGAATAAGCATGCTGTTAGTGTGATTCTAGCATGAATTGGCGTATTTCTAGCATGAATTAGCATGCTGTTAGCATGATTCTAGCATGAATTAGCATGTTTCTAACATGAATTAGAATGTTACTATCATGTTACTAACATGAATAAGCATGTTACTAGCATTTTTCTACCATAAATTAGCATGTTTCTGACATGAATTAGCATGTTACTGGCATGATTCTAACATGAATCAGCTTGTTTCTAGGGTGAATTAGCACGTTTTTAGCATAAATTAGCAAGTGCTAGCATGACTAACATGTCACTAGCATGTTGTTAGCATGTTTCTAGCAAGATTAGCATGCCATTAGGATGTTAAAACTATTAGCATGTAGCTGTTTTAGCAGTCACAGTCTATGAGACAGTTGCCAGGGTGCTGAAATTGGTTGTTAGGGAGTGGCTAGTAGGTTTAAAGGTCACCAGTGATTGGCTGCTGGCTAGACTGAGTTGAACGAGGCCAGACTCTAGTCTGTAGGACAGTCTGATGCAGAGTTATGAGCTCACAAAGGTTGACTCAATGTTAAGTCAATGGGACTTTTGGGAATTTTCTGGGTCGTTTTTCGGAAAACCCAAAGTCAGATCAGTTTGAAAAGATATAGCAACCCGAGTCAGAGCAGTTTGGAGGTTTGACGAAAGTTTGAAGGATGTAGCTTGAAAGGCCTAGGAGGAGATACACTTTAAAATTTGTCTCAGAAGAAAGAAGAAGTTTACGTGAGGCTTTTCAAGCCCCCATAGTTAGCTCTTTATAATAGTTATTAAGGTTTAGGTATTGGGATTAGCGACATACTTTATAAATGCTGTTACGAGTTTAAGATGTTTAAGTGGGATGCTGTAACATTTAGGTGAGACAGATGTAATGAGTGCGACAGATCAAGGATGAGGCAGGAATCAATTCTCTATTTATTGAAGAGTAGGTGGTTCATTCCACTGTGGCGACCCCCTGATTAATACAGGGACTGAGCCGAAAAATGAATGAATGAATCAAATGTGAATCAAAAGTGTGTGTGTGTGTGTGTGCGCAGTCTGTGGTGATCGATGATGCTTCAGCAGAGAGGATCCAGAAGCTGCTGCTGGTCGTGAATCTGGTTTCTCATTTTCCGCTGATTCTCGTGGCTCTGGGAGTCATCCTGCTGATCGTAGCCATCATCCTCGCCATCCGCTACTACCAGAACAAGGTAACTGCGTTCCCACGGGTCATGCAATTCTTGGAATATCATGGAATTTCTAGAATACCATAGAAATGCTGGAATATCATGGAATTCCTGGAATTTCATAGAATTTCTCAAATGTCATAGATTTCCTAAAATTTTATGGAATTCCTGGAATATCATAAAATGTCTTGATTATCATGGAATTTTTAGAACATCATGGAATTCCTGAAGTATAGATTGTTTTGAGATTTTTATGGAATTCCTGGATTATCATGGAATTTCTTGAATATGGAATTTTTAGAACATCATGGAATTTCTGGAATATCATGGATTATTTAGAATATTAAATAATTCCTGGAGTTTCATGGAATCTTTAGAATATTAATTCCTGGAATATCATGGAATTTTTAGAATTTCTAGGATATCAGAGAATTTCTGAAATTTCATGGAAAACCTGGAATTTTATGGAATTTCTGGAATATCTTATAAGTACTGGAATGTCATGGAATTCCTGAAATTTCATGGAAATTTGGAATATCATTAAATTCCTGAAATATCACAGAATTTCTGGAATAGCATGGATTTTTTTAATATAAAATATTTAGAACATCATGAAATTTCTGAAATATATCATGGATTATTTAGAATATTATGAAATTCTTAGAGGAAATGTCTTGAATATCAAGGAAATTTTAGAACATCATGGAATTTCTGAAATATCATAAAATTTCTGGAATTTTTTTATGGAATTCCAGGAATATTATGAAATTTCTTAAATATCATGAAACTTTTAGAACATCGTGACATTTTTGGAGGATCATTCATTATTTAGAATATTATGGAATTCCTGGAATATCATGGAATCTTTAGAATATTATAGAATTCCTGAAATATCATGTGATTCATCCATGAAATTCCTGGAATGTAAATTGGTAATGGTAAATTTTATAAAACATTTATGTTATTATAAATTGTATGTGCTTTAAAATAATATATTTTTTATTTTTAATATCATTTTAATAAGATAATATAAATTAAAATTATTTAAGTGTTCATTTTGTGTGTTAAAAGTTAGATGATGGAAAAGCTGAATTTGAAGTTTGAAACACTACTTCAAAGCCACACAAATTTATATAATATAAAAATACTTTCATGTACAGTAAGTACAGTAAAAAATATGTGAAAAAAATAATTTTCTGCATCTAAGGTGAATTACCCACAGTTGTTCTTACAGTGGCTAATAAAGTCATGCAGAATTATATTTAAGCTAAAACCATTTTAATAAAATTTTAATTGTTGTATTAACATTATTTTAGTATTATTAATATAGAAGCACAACGGTTTCTGTTAGTTGCTTTTAGTCAGGGAATTTCATATTTGCCTTAAAGTGGAAGCCCGGGGTAATGAAGTCTGGGAAAACAAATGTTATTCATTCTAATCCAGCTTACTCTTCAGTTTCCCACATAAATCTGACATTTACTGTCAGCACGGTTCACACAAACTCATTTGGTAGACATTTATGTGCCTGTTCTGTGGGTTTGATGGGAAACAAAACGCTATTCTTCCACATTAACCTTTATAAGTCAGTGTTCTCATTCACACACTACTGCTGTCAAGAAGAGAAAAAGATATATGGGAAAATCAGGGTTGGAAATGAAACTGATGTTCTTAGAATGTTTTTCTAATGTTCACTTTACATTGCAAAAATTTTATTTTGGAATGTTCTCTGTTGTATGTTTTTTTGGAACAATCTCTTTCGGAATGTTCCTTTTTTTTGGAATGTTCTCTTTTGCTATGTTTTTTTAGAACATTTTCTTTTGGAACATTCTCGTTCACTTTTGGAGCTTTTACTTTTAGAATGTTCTCTTTTGGGATGTTACTTTGGAACTTTCTCTTTTGGAATGTTATTGTGGAACATTATATTTTGGAACTTTTTCTTTGGAATATTATTTTGGAATGTTTTTTTGGGGAATGTTTTTTCGAACTTTCTCTTTGGAATGTTATTTTGGAATGTTCACTTTTGGAATTTTATTTTGGAACATTCTCTTTTGGGGCGCCACGGTGGCGCGTGAGTAGCACGTTCGCCTCACAGCAAGAAGGTCGCTGGTTCGATCCCCGGTTGGGGCAGGTCCCGGTTGGGCCAGTTGGCATTTCTGTGTGGAGTTTGCATGTTCTCCCCGTGGTTGCGTGGGTTTCCTCCGGGTGCTCCGGTTTCCCCCACAGTCCAAAGACATGCGGTACAGGTGAATTGGGTAAGCTAAATTGTCCATAGTGTATGTGTGTGAATGAGAATGTATGAATGTGTTTCCCAGAGATGGGTTGTGGCTGGAAGGGCATCCGCTGCGTAAAACAAATGCCGGATAAGTTGGCGGTTCATTCCGCTGTGGCGACCCCGGATTAATAAAGGGACTAAGCCGAAAAGAAAATGAATGAATGAATGAATGAATGAATGAACATTCTCTTTTGAAAAATTCTCTTTTGGAATGTTCTTTTTGGGAAAATTTTCATTTTCTTGGAATGTACTCTTCGAGAATGTTCTTTGGAAAGTTATTTTGGAACAATTTTTTTATTAATTTAATTTATTTATTTTGGAACTTTCTCTTTTGGAATATTCTCTTGGAATATTATTGTGGAACGTTTTATTTTGAAACTTTCTCTTTTAGAATGTTCTCTTTGGAATGTTCTCTTTTGGAACATTTTCATTTTCTTGGAATGTACTCTTCGAGAATGTTTTCTTTTGAAAAGTTATTTTGGAACATTTTCTTTTGCAACTGTCTCTATTTGAATGTTGTCTTTTGCAATGTTCTCTTTTGGAACATTTTTAAAAAATTGTTATTTTTTGGAATCTTTGGGAAGTTCTCTTTTGGAACATACTCGTTTGGAATGTTCTCCATGGAAATGTGCTCTTTTGGTATTTTCTCTATTGGAACATGCTCTTCTGAAACATACTCTTTTGGAACACTTGGAAAGTTCCCTTTAGGAGTGTTTTGAGCATTCACACTTGAAACATTTTCTTTTGGAACGTTTGGAACATTCTCTTTTAGAATTAATAAATAGAAACATTAATATTGAAAACATTAAAATAAAATAAAAATATCTCAGGAGTAAAAGGAGATAATTAGTAGTGTATCTAAATAAATGAATTACATGCTGAGATACTAGAAATCTTTCTAGAAGAAATAAAAGTGCTCCTTGCATGTTTAATTCATTAATAATTTCAGCATTTGATAATGCCTGTATAATGTTTTTTATAATTTTGCAAACATGAGTTTTTTTTAAAGATTATTGTATATTGAAATTGAGGATAAACTGTATGTAAATTGTGAAACCCTGCATGACAAAACCAGTCATATTTGAAAATTGAGACTTATACACCTTCTGTAATCTAAACAAATAATCTTTGCATTGATGTATGGTTTATTAGGACAGTATTTATTTCTTAGCTATGCATATTACTAATAAAAATAGGTTTTTATATATTTATTGTATTAAAAAATATATGACATATCTTTATTAAACCTGATCTTTACTTTATAGTTTAATGATTTTTATATTTGTAGATTATACCTGTGCAACATAAGACTGCTCTTGTGCTCCAGGGTCACAATTACACACATTATTAATTGGTTTAATCTATTTAAAAGAATGCTTCATGCTTCATTGTGCCTGTTTTGTCAATGATAGCGTTTCTAAATATAAATCAGGTTCACTAACTCATCGTGACATGACTAACCTGCTCACACTGCTCTCATTGGTCAACACTGCTGTCTGTCACAGCTCATTAACATGTCTAACCTGCGCGACTCATGCTTTTCTGCTGCTCTGCTTTATTTAGACTGAAGTGAAGCGCTTTGATTTCGCTGAGGCTTTCCACTGCACTGCTGTAAGTCCACACACACTCACTAACCTGTTTACACACTCATCTGACAGTACTAGTTTATTCGTGTTTACACACACCTCACTGCAGTGCTGCAAGTTCATCGCTGCATGTTCATAACTGCATTCCTACTGACATGTAAACAGTTTATGCACTCAAAAACATTAAGAATATCAATAAATTCCTGGAATAGCATGGAGTTTTTGGAATATCATAGAATTTCTCAGATGTTATAGATTTCCTGAAATTTTATGGAATTCCAGGATTATCATGGAATTTCTTGAATATGGAATTTTTAGAACATCATGGAATTTCTGGAATATCATTGATTCTTTAGAGTATTAAAGTTTCATGGAATCTTTAGAATATCAATTCCTGGAATACCATGGAATTTTCAGAATTTCTGGGATATCATAGAATTTCTGAAATTTTATGGAAAACCTGGAATTTCTGGAATATCTTAGAAGTACTGGAATGTCATAAAATTCCTGAAATTGCATGGAAATTTGTAATATCGTTGAATTCCTGGAATATCACATAATTTCTGGAATAGCATGGATTTTTTTAATATAAAAGTTTTAGAACATCATGAAATTTCTGGAATATCATGGATTATTTAGAATATTATGGAATTCTTGGAGTTTCATGAAATCTTTAGAATATCATACAATTCCTGGAATATCATGAAATGTTTTGAACATTATGGTAATTTTAGAACATCATGAAATTTCTGGAATATCATGGATTCTTTAGAGTATTAAATAATTCCTGAAGTTTCATGGAATCTTTAGAATATCAATTTCTGAAATATGGAATTTTCAGAATTTCTGGGATATCATAGAATTTCTCAATTTCATGAAAAACCTGGAATTTTATGGAATTTCTGGAATATCTTAGAAGTACTGGAATGTCATGAAATTCCTGAAATTTCATGGAAATTTGGAATATCGTTGAATTCCTGGAATATCCCAGAATTTCTAGAATAGCATGGATTTTTTATATATAACATTTTTTTAGAACATCATGAAATTTCTGGAATAGCATGGATTATTTAGAATATTGTGGAATTCTTGGAGTTTCACGAAATCTTTAGAATATCCTGCAATTCCTGGAATATCATGAAATGTTTTGAACATCATGGTAATTATAGAACACCGTGGAATTTCTGGAAGATCATGGATTATTTAGAACATTATGGAATTCCTGGAGTTTCATAAAATCTTTAGAATAGCATGCAATTCCTGGAATCTCAAAAACATTAAGAATATAAATGAATTCCTGGAATAGCATGGAATTTTTGGAATATCATAGAATTTCTCAAATGTTATAGATTGGCTGAAATTTTATGGAATTCCAGGATTATCATGGAATTTCTTGAATATGGAATTTTTAGAACATCATGGAATTTCTGGAATATCATGGATTATTTAGAGTATTAAATAATTCCTGGAGTTTCATGGAATCTTTAGAATATCAATTCCTGGAATATCATGGAATTTTCAGAATTTCTTTGATATCATAGAATTTCTCAAATTTCATGGAAAACCTGGACTTTTATGGAATTTCTGGAATATCTTAGAAGTACTGGAATGTCATGAAATTCCTGAAATTTCATGGAAATTTGGAAGATCGTTGAATTCCTGGAATATCCCAGAATTTCTGGAATAGCATGGATTTTTTTTATATATAAAATCTTTAGAACATCATGAAGTTTCTGGAATATCATGGATTATTTAGAATATTATGGAATTCTTGGAGTTTCATGAAATCTTTAGAATATCATACAATTCCTGGAATATCATGAAATGTTTTGAACATCATGGTAATTTTAGAACACCGTGGAATTTCTGGAAGATCATGGATTATTTAGAACATTGTGGAATTCCTGGAGTTTCATAAAATCTTTAGAATAGCATACAATTCCTGGAATCTCAAAAAACATTAAAAATATGAATGATTTCCTGGAGTAGCATGGAATCTTTGGAATGTCATAGAATTTCTCAAATGTTATAGATTTCCTGAAATTTTATGGAGTTCCAGGATTATCATGGAATTTCTTGAATATGGAATTTTTAGAACATCATGAAATTTCTGGAATATCATGGATTCTTTAGAGTATTAAATAATTCCTGGAGTTTCATGGAATCTTTAGAATATCAATTTCTGAAATATGGAATTTTCAGAGTTTCTGGGATATCATAGAATTTCTCAAATTTCATGGAAAACCTGGAATTTTATGGAATTTCTGGAATATCTTAGAAGTACTGGAATGTCATGAAATTCCTGAAATTTCATGGAAATTTGGAATATCGTTGAATTCCTGGAATATAACATAATTTCTGGAATAGCATGGATTTTTTTATATAAAAAATCTTTAGAACATCATGAAGTTTCTGGAATTTCATGGATTATTTATAATATTATGGAATTCTTGGAGGTTCATGAAATCTTTAGAATATCCTGCAATTCCTGGAATATCATGAAATGTTTTGAACATCATGGTAATTTTAGAACATCGTGGAATTTCTGGAAGATCGTGAATTATTTAGAACATTATGGAATTCCTGGAGTTTCATAAAATCTTTACAATAGCATGCAATTCCTCATGAAATGTCTTAAATATTATGGAAATTTTAGAACATCATGGAATTCCTGAAATATCATAGAATTTCTGAAATTTTTAAAAAGAAATTCCAGGAATATCCTGAAATTTCTGGAAGATCATGTAACTTTTAGGACATCGTGAAATTTCTGGAAGATCATGGATTATTTAGAATATTATGGAATTCCTGGAATGTCATGGAATCTTTAGAATATTATAGAATACCTGAAATATCATGTGAAGCGCTTTGATTTCACTGAGGCTTTCCACTGCACTGCTGTAAGTCCACACACACACATACACACACACTCACACACACACACACACACACACACACACACTCACTAACCTGTTTACACACGCATTAAACCATCTGACAGTGCTAGTTTATTCGTGTTTACACACACCTCACCGCAGTGCTGCAAGTTCATCATTGCATGTTCATAACTGCATTCCTACTGACATGTAAACTGTTTATGCACTCAAAAACATTAAGAATATCAATTTTTGATGCATATAAATGTATTTATTTTATTTTAAAATATTTATTTATATATATTTTTAATGGTTTTTTTATTTTAACAGTAATTTAAAAAATGCTCAGAAGAGAATGGAAGTTAAAGAAAATAATGTCTGAGTTAAAAAAATATATTGAATATGAATGTATATAAATGAGTACAGCTAACGTTATATATATATATATATTTATTTATTTATCAAGGCATAATGCAATTCAAAAGCATAAATAAACTTTAAAATAAAAGCTTGAATCACAAACTACAGAAAACTGCTAAATTATGGATGTTTTAGTGTAGTTTGACTTCATCTGGCTAGTCAAGTGAAGTGTGCTGCTGATTTAAGCTCTTAAACACTTTACTTGACTGTATGAATAGAGAACTGTGAAGTTGTAATGTGTCTCAAATGACTGCACTTCTGCATAAAGGATGTTTTAGACTGATAACACACACACACACACACACACACACTCACTCTGAGTTGCATGCTAAATCCTGTTCTTTCTTCTTTTTAGCCTTCTGCAAAGAAAGACACATCGTACGCTCCTGTGAGCGCCAAAGTGGACGATCAAGACGAGAAAAACGGCACTTACATCGGCATGACGCCCGTGGACAAGTCTTAAACCACTGCTGAGTGTGTGTGTGTGTGTGTGTGTGTGTGTGTGTATGTGTGTGTGTGTCAGATGCTGTCTATCAAGCGCTGTCAGTAGTTTGAGCACAGTGTGTGTGTGTGTGTGTGTGTGTGTGTGTGTTTGTGTGTGGTCATGATTGGGTCACACTGACTCTTCCTCAGGACTGAAGTCATCTGTTTCTGCTCACACACACTTCAGGTCATCTCTACAGTTACATATTTAAACACTTTCAGCAGCATAAAAGCTGATTTAATAGATTTTATGTTTAATAGTTATTAGAAATAACACTAGAGTCTGTCCTAAATGACACAATCAGCCCTCAGTGTCCATCGTTACAGTCTCACACACTCTGTCCAGTCAGTTTTTCTCTAGCGCTTTATACAGTGTAGATGTCAGAGCCGCTTTACTGAGAGGAACAGGCAAACAATAAAGGTCAGGTGACTCTGCTAAACCCCGCCCACTAAAACACACCCACATTGTTACACCCCGCCCATTAAATAACTACACACAGCATTAAACCCCACCCACTAAACTAGAACAAACACACCCACAGTGTTAAGCCTGCCACTAAAACAAACACGCCCACTAAAACACACCCACAGTTATAAACCCCACCCACTAAAACAAACACACCCACAGTTTTAAACCCCACCCACTAAAACAATCATCA
>CAIGQQ010030863.1:375083-385928 GCA_903798035.1 Danio albolineatus | reverse complement strand
CACACGCACATACATTTACACTCTGACACACACACACTCACACAATACACATACAGATAATCTCACCCGCTCACATGCACATTCACACACGCACATACATTTACGCAATGTTGACACTCACACACTCACACACGCACATCTACACACGCACACATTTACACATGCTGACACACACATATATACACTCTGACACACACATACTCACACACATATATATATATACACACACACACACACACACACACACGCACACCTTGCACATTCACACACGTACGCACATATGCTGTCAAACACATACATATACACTCACACACGCTTACATGCATTCACACATGCACACACATTTACGCACATGCTTTGACACACATACTCACACACACACACACACACACACAATCACATACACACACACAGATAATCTCAAACACACACGCTCACATGCTCTAACACGCACACATTTACACATGCACACACACACACACACACACACACATATGCTCTCACACACACACACACACACACACATTTATGCACATATGCTATCACATACATACACGCACACACACACAAACACACACCCACATGAATAAATAAAAAAATATATATACAAATATGCTCGCACACCCTCACATGCAATTCTACACACATTCGCGCACACACACACACACATACACACGCACACATATGTTCACATACACAGACTCACACATATACACACTCACACAAACACATTTACAAGCACACACATTCACTCATACTATATATATATACACTAATAAAGAATTCACACATGCACCCTACATACACACACTCACGTGCGCATTTACACACACTTGCATATATAATACTCTGACACGCATATACTTACACACTCACGTACACTGGCATCACACACAAAGCCTCACAGCAGGAACACACACGCTCAAACACGCATATATGAACACTGATTGTGTGTGTGTGTGTGTGTGTCAGGCCTGTTCGGCTGAGAGTATCCTGCTGAATCTGGCTGGTCAGCTGATCATGCTGCAGAGAGACAGATCCGGCCCACAGGTACGAGAGAAGGACGCGCCGGCCAATCACAGCAAGCTGGTGAGTTTGAGGCTCCGCCCACAGACTGATCTCGCTGAGAGGTAAAACCCACTCATGTTAACTGTGTGTAAATTGAGTTTTAACAGTGAAAGTCAAGGGTCGTCATCAATTATTAATGTTTATACTGATTTTTTAGCTGATGTGATTTATTTAATAGATATGTAAATATTTAAATGACATATTTTGGTTTGTTCTTGTTTATTTATTTGTAAGTTTAGTTTATTTAATTAAATTAAGTTATATTTTTATTTTAATGTGTGTATTTTTATGTTTTTTAATTGAATTTTCCACAATGAGTTGTAGACATAGCAATGAGCAGAACATAAACAGTGTACAGTATTTCAAGGGGAAAAGAAAAGAAGAGTGGAAAAAATAATAAATAAATCGATTAAAAAAATAATAGTAAAATAAATAAAAAAATTCATAAAATAACAGCAGTGTGGTCTAATTCAAAACAATATTACAGTACCTTAGTGTGCACAGTTAAGGATAGAAAGTAGACTTCTAATCAATGCCAAGTAAGCACATTAATGTGGAGGCTGTAACCTTCTGTTGATGTATTGTGGACAGTTTGTCGCAAATGTCATTATAAAAATCAGCAATCAAAGCACATTCCCAAAGATAATGAAAGAACGTGCCGATACTGTTGTTGCATTTTAGACATTGAGGTGCAACAGTGTTTTTTAATGTATGTATTTTTTATTTCATGTAATTTAATTTGATTATTATTTTTATTGTGTATTTGTAGAGTATCAGTGTGTGGAGATTTTTTTTATTCGATTTTATTTATTTGTTTTTTATAATGTTTTGTTAATTCATTTTAGTTAAATTTAATTAATTAATTTAAATCAAATCATATTACATTTCATTTAAATACATGCATTCATTATGCGTTTGTGTGTATGTGCGTAAATATTTGTGAGTGTGTGTGTATATATATATATATATATCTATATATATATATATATATACAGTATGTCACAAAAGTGAGTACACCCCTCACATTTCTGCAAATATGTATTTATATCTTTTCATAGGACAACACTGCAGAAGTGACTCTTTGACACAATGGAAAGGAGTCAGTGTAAAGTTAGTTTAGCAGTGTAAATTTAGTGTCCCCTCAAAAAAACTAAAAATACGGCCAATAATAGCTGAACCCCTGGCAACAAAAGTGAGTACACCCCTTAGAAAAAAATTGAAAAGTTAATATTTTGTGTGGCCACCATCATTTTCCAGCACGGCTTTAATTCTGTTGGACATGGAGTTGACCAGAGCTTCACAGGTTGCCACTGGAATCCTCTTCCACTCCTCCATCACAACATCACCAAGGTGGTGGACATTTGACACCTTGTGCTCCTCCACCTTCCTTTTCAGGATGCCCCAGAGGTGTTTTAAGGGGTTTAGGTCTGGAGACATGCTTGGCCAGTCCATCACCTTTACCCTGAGTCCCTTTAGCAAGCCAGTGAGGTGTATTTGGGGTCATTTTCATCCTGAAACACTGCTTTATGCCCAGTTTCCGGAAGAAGGGGATCATGCTCTGCTTTAGTATGTCACAGTACTTGTCAGAATTCATGTTTTCCTTATTGAATTGTAGCTTCCCAATGCCAGCAGCACTCATGCAGTCCCACATGATGACACTCCCACCACCATGTTTAATGATAGACAAGACACACTTGTGTTTGTACTCCTCATCTGGTTGCCACCATACACGCTTGACACTATCTGAACCAAATAGGTTTATCTTGGTCTCATCAGACCACAGGACATGGTTCCAGTAATCCTGGTCCTTAGTTTGAATGTCTGCGGCAAAATGTTTGCAAGCTTTCATGTGCATCTTTAGAAGAGGCTTCCTTCGAGGACAACCATGCAGACCAATTTGGTGCAGTGTGCGGCGTACGGTCTGAGCACTGACAGGCTGACCCCCATCCCTTCAATACCTGCAGCAATGCTGAAAGCACTTATCCGTCTGTTTTTCAAAGACAATCTTTGGATGTGAAGCTCAGAACGGTCACTCAGCTTCCTTGGCTGACCATGGCGAGGCGTGTTCTGAGAAGAACCTGTCCTCTTAAAGCATTGAATGGCCTTGGCTGCAGCACAGTTTCAGAGTGTTGCTATCTTCTTATAGCCTAGGCTTTATGCAAAGTAACACTTTGTTTTTTCAGGTCTTCTGAGAGTTGTTTGTCATGAGATGCCATGTTGAACTTTCAGTGGCCAGGTTGAGAGAGTGGAAAAGCTTTTATACCAAATTTAACTCGCCTGCTATCTGGAAACACCTGAGACAGTGTAAAACTAATGAGTCACACGCCACAGGGGAAGGAAAATGACTAATTGTGCTCAATTTAATGTATAAGTACATACATATCACACATACATACATACATAAATACATATACTGTACATATATAAAGTATTTTTATTTATTTTTTGAAATTGTTTTTGTTTTATTCTTTAATTTTGCTTTCAATTAAATTAGTCATTTATTAGTTCATTAATTTATTTTAATTAAGTTGCATTTTTTTTTAAATGCAAATATTTATTTTGTGTGTGTGTTTGTTTGTGTGTGTATACTGTATTTATGTTTGTATATTTATTTTATTTTTACTTATTTTATTTTGTTTTGTTCATCTCCTGATTCAAGCTCAGTGTATGGAGGACTGAAGTAATTTAATATTCTTTTAATAATAATTTATTTAATTTTCTATTTATTTTTATTTTGTATAAATTAATATCAGTTAAATTATTTGATTTATTTTATTTAAATCAACTGAGATTCAATTTAAATGCATTCTTTCATTCATTCACTTTCTTTTCGGCTTAGTCCCTTTATTAATCAGGGGTCTCCACAGTGGAATGAACCGCCAACTCATCCAGCATATGTTTTACGCAGCGGAGGCCTTTCTAGCTGCAACCCATCACTGGGAAACACCCATACACTTCCATCCACACACCCCTATAGCGCATGTGTTTGGACTGTGGGTGAAACCGGGGTACCCGGAGGAAACCCACACCAACACGGGGAGAACATGCAAACTCCACACAGAAACACCAACTGACCCAACCGAGGCTCGAACCAGCAACCTTCTTGCTGTGAGGCAATGGTGCTACCCACTGTGCCACCGTGCTGCCAATTTAAATACATTAATTATTTAGTTTGTATTTCATATACATGTATAATATGTTTCCCAGTACTAGGTTGCAGTCAGAAGGGTGCATAAAACATACACAGGAATAGTTGGCGATTCATTCCGCTGTGGCGACCCCTGATTAATAAAGGCACTAAGCTGAAAAGAAAATGAATGAATGAATAATATGTTCCTGGTGGTCTTCCCCAGCTGCCGTTCTGTGCGCCGGTGGTTCTGGCTCAGTGTGTGGAG
Source organism: Danio albolineatus (assembly GCA_903798035.1). Classification (NCBI taxonomy): domain Eukaryota; kingdom Metazoa; phylum Chordata; class Actinopteri; order Cypriniformes; family Danionidae; genus Danio; species Danio albolineatus. The sequence goes on along the minus strand of CAIGQQ010030863.1, from coordinate 381,465 downwards.
AGCGTGTGGACGTCGAGTCGCAGTAACCGTAAGAAGCGTCACCTGATGGAGGCGTTGTGGCTGTCCTGCGGGGAGGCGGGGATGAAGGTATGGCTGCCGCTGTTCCCCCGAGACCACCGGAAACCGCACTCGTTCCTGTCCCGCAGGATCATGCTGCCCTTCCACATCAACATCTACCCGCTGACGGTGCTGTTCGAGGACGCGCTGATCCTCGGAGCCTCCAACGAGACCGTGCTGTTCGACGGCCTGGGGTCGAGCGCGGAGCCACTGGAGGCGCTGTTCCCCTACTGCACGGTGGAGAGGACATCACAGATATACCTGCACCACATACTGAGACAGGTAACATTACAGTTCCCATGTCCTGTAAGGCTGCTTTATACATCGGAGACTTATTTAACATTGAGTATAGAGTATGATGTGAGCTCAAAGGTAGCACACAGGTAATGTCCTCCTTGATACTGACCAATTTAGGCGTTGATCCTAATTGTGGCGTTTTGGTGACTGTTGCTTTAAATGCAAATGAGATTGGACTGTGTCATGTTCCATGAATGTCTCTTGTGGATATCGTGTGTTCATTTCCTCTCTCCTTCAATGAGGCTTTAATTCTGATCAGGTGCAGTCAACCCTGCAAATTGGCTCTACTGATGTATTCTCTGTCCTGATTGGTCCAGCAAAGGATTGGCTTTTGGATATAATGGCTCGTTTCAACTGAGTGGTACAGTACGGTCTGGTTTGGTACGCTTTTAAGGCCGTTTCCACTGTCTAAAAGCGTACCGATCCGAACCGTACCGCTTTTTGGTTACCCTTTGCAAAGGGTACCAAGGGTGACCTAAAGGCGGAGCTAGACGCGCAGCTGAACGCTATTGGTTTACAGAGATACGTCATTTGCTCACACAACAAGCCAGAATGAAAACAAAGGAACTGTCATGTTTAATACACAGCCGAGAGACAATACTCCGTAATAATTTATACATATAATAATGAGCCATGGTCGACTCGAGCTCAAACAAACCTTGATGAGTCTTGATGAACAGCCACAAAGCTGAGAAGAAGAGCAGATTCTCCCCTGTGCCCCGTAGTTTTTACGAGCCCGTCTGAAGCGCAAAAGGTTTCGCTTTGTCACTTGCGCGTCAATATCTGAACTAACAAACTTCTCGAGCTGATGATAATGACGTGCGCTTGATTATTGACGTGCTTTTGAAGCCCGATCCTTTCAGAAACAGACAAACGCGAGACTGACGTCTGCAGAAACAAAGGAGAAGCCGGAAAACACAAAGGAGCAAATGATTCTTTCAGCAAACATGAAGAAACTGCTGCGTTTAACTATCATCATCACCTTCTGGACTATTATGAGCGGGGAATGACGGAGTTCCTCTCTAACAGAGGTTACATGTGCTGCTGGAGATTACACACACAGATGAGAGCTCTGCACTGACTGTGGGCTATATCTCCTGCTGTTTCTGAACCTAAATAAGGACTAAATGTCTGCTGTGTGTAGTGTTTCTGTAACTGATCATATCAGAGACTGTAAGGGGCAGTATGTGTTCATTTATTTATTTATTTGATATAATCACAGACAGTAGGCTATTTCACATCATTGATCTGCAGTTATAATAAGATCATGTTCATAGAGAGGTCAGTAATGAACATTTATACAGCAGTGTTTATGTGTGTAATAAAGCCTCTGTGTTGTGATATGTGAGCGACCCGTACAGCTTTACTGTAGACATTTCCTCCAGTGAGAATGACGGCGACTGAAACTTTCTGTCGTACACCACACACACCAAAAGAGCACCCTTTAGCAGTGGAAACGCAAGCCTGATAAAGATGACCTGTACCAACCCGTACTGTACCACTCAGTGGAAATGGGCCATAAGCATTTGTTTTACGCAGCGGATGCCCTTCCAGCCGCAACCCATCTCTGGGAAACATCCATACTTTCTCATTCACGCACATACGCCAGCTCACCCAATTCACCTATACCACATGTGTTTGGACTGTGGGGGAAACCGGACCCCCTGGAGGATTTAATATACTATTTTTGCTTCTTCAAGCGCGCTACACACACACATTCTACATGTATTCAGTGTACAAGAAGTGCAGAACAAAACATTTCACAATGAAATAACGGTATTAAGCTTACTAAATAAAACTGTAGTAAAACTGTCTTTAAAACAGACGACATAAACTAACTGAAGATGAAGTAACCTCAGCTCTAGTTAAACACATACTGTACACAGCAGCACTCACTGCTGGATCAACACAACTGTAATAAACTGTGTTAAAAACAGACGACATGAAGAAATAAAGATGAACTAACTTCAATTCCAGTCAGAACAATAAATAAAAACTAACGTCAATCAAAACCACCGATTCGCTTCTCCCGCTCAACTTCAGTGTGCGGAGTGAGCTCTGATTGGTCAACATCTTTCTCCCACTCAGCTTAGCTGTGATTGGCCGGTGTGCTGCGTCAGCTTTGATTGGTTAACATATTAAAATCATGCGCACAAGAACGTGAACAAAAATCAAAATAAATTAATAGATCAAATTTCAGCCTTACACGATTTAGAAATTGCATGTGCTTAAATCACGATTTCTTTATTTCTTTATTTGTCGGTGATGTTTACTCGAGATGGTTAAGTGAACCACGAGAAGATAACAGACCTACACAAGAGGAAACTAGTTCTGTTTTCATTTTAACACTCAATAGCTCCGCCTTTAAAAAAAAAAAAAAACAGCACAATCTCATTTGCATTTAAAGCGACAGTCACCAAAACCCCACAATTAGGACCAAAGCCTGAAGGGGTCAGTATCAGAGAGCTGGAGGACATGACCTGTGTGAAATTCTGAGTTCAAACTGAACACAATCTCTAGAGATCTCTAGTGTTTACATCATGTAAAAAGGGACGTAATCGGTCTCCTTAATATAAGCCGGGAGCTCAAACTAACCTCTCCTTGACTGTGTTTCAGCTGCTGGTGCGTAATCTGGGCGAGCAGGCGCTGATGTTGGCGCAGTCCTGTGCGTCGCTGCCTTATTTCCCGCACGTTCTGGAGCTGATGGTGCATGTGGTTCTGGAGGAGGAGGCCACGTCCCGAGAGCCCATCCCTGACCCGCTGCTGCCCACCGTGGCCAAATTCGTCACAGAGTTCCCGCTCTTCCTGCAGACCATCGTCCACTGTGCACGCAAGACCGAATACGCCCTCTGGAACTACCTGTTCGCCGCCGTCGGAAACCCCAAAGACCTGTTCGAGGAGTGCTTGATGGCGCAGGATCTGGACACGGCAGCCTCATACCTGATCATCCTGCAGGTGAGAGATGATCAACACGTGTGTGCTGTTGGGTCGTTTTTATTCACTCCTGGGTGATTTTGAGTCTTAATTTGGCCATAGCTATCTCTGTGTTTTAGCAAATGGAGTGTTTTTTTATTTTTTATTTTATTTTATTATTTTTTTTGCTGACAAATCTTTTTTTGACACATATTAATGGGGAAAATGCCTCAAAATTTGCTCTGTTCGCTCTGAAATTCGCTCTGAAATACACTCTGTTCACATTGACTCCCCATTGGTGATGTTTGTGCTGTTTTTGCCCCATTGTCTTTCATTATAATCAAATTTTCTGATTGTAAAGCCATGACAGCAGATAATCATGCATTCTTGGTTTTTCCTGTAGGGATTAAGACAGACAAACTGTTATTTTTACTGTTAATCGTAACATGTATGACAAATAAAAGACTAACAATAAAATGGGCAGAATAATAAAACAATACAATATTTGTATTAATGTATATGGTCATATTTTGGTTTTGGGGGTCTCCAACAGCAGGCTGATCTGCATGCATGGTCAAAAAACACTTTCATTGTCTTATAATCTGCATTTATTTTTACCTCATTATCCCAGCGACTCCTATATGAATCGTTCAGTGATTCATTTGTTCCCAAACCCCTCCTTAGCGCGATGCTAAACTGCGCTGATTAGACCGATGACCCAGTCTGTTGTGATTGGTCGACATCATTCAGCACGAGAGAATGCCCACCACGGCTTATCAATATTGAAGTAGTCATAGTGTGTGCGTGAGCATATCTGCCAACCCTCGTTTTTCCCCGGAGTCGCCCGTATTTCAGACACCTCACCCCCGAAACTTCCAGCATTATCACTCTATTCTTAACCAGAAGTAAAAACAGCGACACACATGCAGTATTAATGCACACAGACGCAAAAGCTGAACCATTATGAAACAGGACCGCCGCACGTGTGTAGGAGAGCTGATGTAGCCATAGCAACGACAAACAGCAGAGGAACACGAGCTCACAAACGCATTTTAATCCGTAAACAAAGCGTCACGCGTCGTGTTTACAACGTGCTTTTAGACGCGATATGAGAATACAAGTTAACCAGAGACACTACAAGCGGTTACAAGTTACAAAACACAATTAAATACATCATTTACAAGCTGGAGAAAACAATGAGGCGACTGTTTTAATCACACACGCTCACACTTGCTGGATAGCAGGCCAGATTCACCGTCAGGCCACCGGGAAATGTCCTGGTGCTCCCTATGGCCAGTCCGCCCCTGCATACATCTTTTCTGCTCCTTCCTTTAACAAACGGTGCTCTGAATCCTCCGTTGTAAGCGTATAGATTTCAGAAGCTCCTCAGAGGAACACAGCACAAGGCTGGGCTATAATGCTGAGGCATTTCTGCAGAGATAAACCTCAACCACTGACTCTTAACAGTCTCATCTCTGGTTCATCTGCACACTTCCAATATCCAGCCGAGCACAGCATCTTCGCGACATGATTCAACCGGCGTCTGCTACAGTGTTCGTTTCAGTGTTGCCAGATGTAGCTGACTGACTCCAGTCCAAACCCTCTCCAAAAGGTTTTTACCTGCACAATCAAACTCAAAACCGCCCAATCTGGCAACCTTTGCTCGCCGCTGTTGTTTGTGGGCGGGGTTGGGGGTTTCGTCTCTCCCCGGTCTGCGCGCGCACAAATGGGCGGGGCTTATGTTTGGTGTTCACGTCATGCCGAAACGGCTAAAGACTCGTAAGCACAGCGACTCGTTTGAGGAACTATGAGTCGACTCTTTTATAGATGAATCAATAGTGTTAAACTCTGTGCACTTTCAGATTTAAGCCTCAGATGGACATTTCACCGCACTCAGAGCTGTGTTACACACTGATGAAGATCATTCTCAAAAACCCATAATAGGAGCTCTTTAAAACTATTATGATTAATAATGTGTTGAAGAAATATCTGCAATAAACAGAAACTGGAGAATAAATAAACAGGAGGACTGATAATTCTGTCTTCAACTGTATGTACTTATGTGCCTGTTTATGCGTTTTCATACAAGCCATCAGTAATATTTTAAAAGGTGGTAGTTGTTTCCTCATTTGTCTGTTTTCCTCAGAATATGGAGGTTCCAGCGGTCAGCCGTCAGCACGCCACACTGCTCTTCAACACCGCTCTGGAGCAGGGCAAGTGGGATCTGTGTCGTCACATGATCCGATTCCTAAAAGCCATTGGCTCAGGGGAGACTGAAACTCCGCCCACCACACCTACAACTCAGGTGAGAGACAGAGAGAGAGATTATAAACATGGAGGCGTCTATGAGGATTAATCATAGTGTCTTATGGAACCTGTAGTGGCCAGATGGAGAACTGCAGTTTCAGTCACTTCTGTATCGGCTTCACTGTATAAGCACTGATGTTTTTCTTTTTCTCATACTTGTAGTTTGAATTTATTGAATAGGAAAGCCCCTTGAGATGAATCATCTCATTTTCGAGTGGGTCCCTAAACAAACAGCACAGTTCACCTGAAGCACTTCCCACAGTCTAAAACCTAAATAAACAAAAGCATAATCAAAAGTACAAACAATTTTTATATAAAATTAAATAATAAACATTTAAAAGTTTTTTTTTCTTTTGTTCTTGCTTATGTAAAGCACTTTGATTACCATTTATTTCTGAAATGTGCTGTATTAACAAACTTGCCTTGCTTTGGCGATAGAGAGCGGGAGGTGCTGCATGATGATCTCTCTAGGAGTTAACTAAAATAGCTCATTTTGTGGGGAGTTTCTGTAATATTTGTGGCAAATTTTGCACCATTTCTTTTTTTGTGTGTGATTTATTTCATTATTTCTTTTTTTTTAATTTTATTATTGATTGCAGAATGATGAAATCCTGGATCTTCTGGCTTGTTTATGAGGCATATTGAAGCATCTGAAGTAGAGCTGTGCAATATGAACAAAATAATCATATTGCAATTATTAATAATATTGTTTATTATTGTCATTATCAATTATTATTATCATTATTATTATTATTATTATTATTTATTGTTATTATTATTATTATTATTATTATCATTTATTATTATT
>CAIGQQ010030863.1:317796-332373 GCA_903798035.1 Danio albolineatus | reverse complement strand
ACGGAGTGGATGACAATAACGAAGTTGATGACAATAACAGGGTTGACAACAATAACAGAGTTGATGACAATAACAGGGTTGATGACAATAACGGAGTTGACGACAATAACGGAGTTGACGGCAATGGAGTTGATGACAATAACGAAGTTGACAAAAGAAATGAAGTTGACAAAAATAAAGAATTTGATGACAATAACGGAGTTGATGACAATAATGGAGTGGAAGACAATAAGAGTTGACAACAATAACGAAGTTGACGACAGAAATTAAGTTGACAACAATAAAGAATTTGATAACAATAACGAATTTGATGACAATAACAAAGTTGACGACAATAACAAAGTTGACGAAAATAACAGAGTTGACGACAATAACGAAGTTGATGACAATAAAAGTTGATGACAATAAATTGGCAATAGCAGAGTTGACGACAATAACGAAGTTGATGACAATAACAGAGTTGACGACAATAACAGAGCTGATGAGAATAATGAAGTTGATGACAATAGCAGAGTTGATGACAATAACGAAGTTGACAACAATAACAGAGTTGACAACGCAGTTGAGGACAATAACAGTTGATAACAATAATGAAGTTGACGACAATAACGAAGTTGATGACAATAACAGAGTTGATGACAATAATGAAGTTGACGACAATAACAGAGTTGATGACAATAATAAAGTTGACGACAATAACAAAGTTGACGATAATAACAGAGTTAACGACAATATTGAAGTTGACGACAATAACAGAGATGACAACAATAATGAAGTTGACGACAATAACGAAGTTGACGATAATAACCGAGTTAACGACAATAATGAAGTTGACGATAATAACCGAGTTAACGACAATAATGAAGTTGACGACAATAAGATGTGTGTCAAGCGTCTCCTGTGTGTAGCACTAGTTTCCTCCACATCTCCTTCTCCTCCTTCTGTTGTGTTCTGGTGTGATTTTTGACTGATTTAGCTCTGAAATAACTCTAGTCATTGTGATATGGAGCTGTAATGCGCTTAATTCCTGCCAGAACTACTTTAGCTGTGCATTTAACAGACACTAACTAAACACTTTAGAATGAGCCAATCAGAATCAAGCATTCAACAGTGCATCAGTATAATCATGATTAATGGTCTGGCAGCACTAATCATTAATAAACAGGCCCTAAAGGACATTCATAGTGATGCATGACAGAGAATCAGCTGACCGTATGAGCATATGAGGTCACATGAGTGGAAAACCACAGTAAATCTGTCAGCTCATGTGACTGGAGGAACTCGTGATGTTTCTGACGCTGGATATATTCACACACTGCTGATGCACAACTGTGTTTAAACCCCTTATAAAAGTGATTTTTGCATAATAGACGCCCTTTAATGAGTTAGAGTTACTGTAGAGGAGGAACTAGTCGACTGGCGGATTCATAACATCAGACACTTGAGCTATTTAAAACTAATTACGAAATTAACGTATAAATAAACAATATAAATGACTATATAACTTACTCTGCAATAAATAAATGAGTGCTGATTTTGTGCAATAGCAGCTGAAATCACAGGACCGATGAATAATACATTGAACTGCAGACTCACGGTGTAGTAGAGGTTCTTGGCCAGTGTGTGTATGAGGATGATCTTGGCGGCGGCGGCGGATCCGTACAGACAGACGGCGGCGTAGAAGTGTGTGTACCAGAACATGGAGCGACCGAGCAGCGTCAGGAGAAGAGCCACAATCAGCAGAGTGAGCAGAGTGACGAACCAGCTGAGGACACAGACGCACACTGCACACGCCACATCACGCAGGTAACGCACACCTGAGGACACACACACATCATGTTACGCATCTACTGAGTTGATGGTAACCGAGTTGACGCCAATAATGAAGTTGATGACAATAATGAAGCTGACGTCAATAACTGAGTGGACGACAATAACAGTAGACTACAATAACAGTAGACTACAATAACGGAGTTGACGACAGTAACGCAGTTGATGACAATAATGCAGTGGGCGACAAAAACGCAGTGGACAACAATAACGGAGTTGGCGACAATAACAGAGTTGATGACAATAAAGGAATTGACGACAATAACGAAGTTTAAGAAAATAACGGAGTTGACGGCAATAACGCAGTGGATTGTAAGGGAGTTGACGACAATAACAGGGTTGACGACAATAACAGGGTTGACGACAATAACGGAGTTTACGTCAATAACAGTTGACTTCAATAACGGGGTTGACGACAATAACAGGGTTGACGGAAATAACAAGGTTGACAACAACAGCGAGGTTGAAGACAATAACGGGGTTGACGACAATAACGGGGTTGACGACAATAACGAGGTTGACGACAATAACTGGGTTGACGGCAATAACAGAGCTGACGGTAAAGGAGTTGACAATAACAAAGTTGATGCCAATAACAGAGTTGAAGACAATAATGGAGTTGACGACAATAATGGAGTTGACGACAATAACGGAGTTGACCATAAGGGAGTCGACGACAATAACAGAGTTGACAACAATAACGGAGTTGAGGACAATAACAGAGTTGACGAGAATAACGGAGTTGACGACAATAACGAAGTTGACGACAATAATGGGGTTGACCGCAAGGGAGTTGACAACAATAACGGAGTTGACTACAATAACGGAGTTGTGGACAATAACAAAGTGGACAAGAATAACGGAGTTGACGACAATAACGGAGTTGACGACAATAACGGAGTTGATGACAATAATGGAGTTGACGACAATAACGAAGTTGACGTTAATAATAGAGTTGACGTCAATAACAGGGTTGACAACAATAACGGGGTTGATGACAATAACGGGGCTGACAGCAATAACGGGGTTGACAGTAAAGGAGCTGACAATAACGAAGTTGACGTCAATAACAGAGTTGAAGACAATAACGGAGTTGGCAACAATAAGTTGGCGACAATAACGGAGTTGACGACAATAAGAGTTGATGACAATAACGGAGTTGACGACAATAACTGAGTTGACGCAATAACGGAGTTGACGGCAATAACGGAGTTGACGACAATAACTGGGTTGACGGCAACAACCGAGTTGACGGTAAAGGAGTTGACAATAATGAAGTTGACATCAATAACAGTTAAAGACAATAATGGAGTTGACGACAATAACAAAGTTGCCGACAATAACGGAGTTCACGACAATAACGGAGTTGATGGCATTAACGGAATTGACAGCAATAACGGAGTTGACGACAATAACGAAGTTGATGACAATAACTGGGCTGACGGCAACAACCGAGTTGACGGTAAAGGAGTTGACCATAACGAAGTTGACATCAATAACAGTTAAAGACAATAATGGAGTTGACGACAATAACAAAGTTGGTGACAATAACGGAGTTGATGACAACAACAAAGTTGCCGACAATAACGGAGTTAGCGACAATAACGAAGTTGCCGACAATAACGGAGTTGGCGACAATAACGAAGTTGGCTGCAATAACAGAGTTGATGACAATAACGGAGATGGCGAATATAACGGAGATGGCGAATATAACGGAGTTGGCGACAATAACAGAGTTGACAACAATAACAAAGCTGACTACAATAACAAATTTTATGACAATAATGAATTTGACGACAATAACAAATTTGACGACAATAACGGAGTTGATGACAATGACAGGGTTGACAACAATAACGGAGTTGACGACAATAACGGAGTTGACAACAATAATGGAGTTGACAGTAACAAAGTTATGTGTTTATTAGTGTGTGTGTGTGTGTGTGTGTGTGTGTGGTGTATGGTCTCGTACCTGCACCACCGCTGCACTTGCGGCTCAGATAGACGAGTGCTGCTGCGGCAGTCAGGTAGTTGATAATGGCAGCGACACGGGCCGGATACGCCACCACCATCAGGCCCAGAACATCGAAAAACACCATGTTCCCATGCCGATACACAGAGGAGTCCGCCAGCTCATCAGACATCACCAGATGATGGAGCACTGACAGGATATTATCACCTGCACACACACACACACACACACACACACACACATCAGACATCACCAGATGATGAAGCACAGACAGGATATTATCACCTGCACACACGTGTACATCTGTGTGTGTGTATGTATGAATGTGTGTGTGCGTGTGTGTGTGTGTCACCTGCTCTCTGAATGGAGTCGATGTGTATCCTCTCTGGAGTGTCATATTTGGTGTGGTAGATGAAGCCGTTCTCTATAAATGCCAGATCAATCCCTGCAGCAGCAGACCAAAAACACACACCAAACAACAACAACAACATCTGCTTTAGAGATTATCTGTTATATCACTTATTTTCTTGTATATTTTTATAAATGAACGCGTAACATTATGAGTTAGTGTGTTGGTGAGTGTCAGACCGGGAATGTTGCCGAAGTCTCTGTAGATGCGGAAGTCTGTGTCGGAGGGAATGATGCCGCTCTGGAAAACCTCCTGTCCAACCACTGAAGCGAAGGGATGGACGGCGGCGCGGACGTACGCCTGGACCAGCCACGGGTTCTCTGGACCTGACAGAAACACACCAGCATTAACTCATTAACCCTTGTGTTTTCATCCACTCTGGGCTGATTTTGAGGCTTGACTCGCTCTCATCTTTCTCTGTGCTTCAGCAAATGAAATGATTTTTGTTGACAAATCTTATTTTGACACATATTTTGGGAAAATGCTTTGGAATGAAAAACTCAAACACACACCCTGGTAGGGCTTGTATAGACTAGTCAAGCGATCAACTACTTCAGCCACTAGTCGGCGCTCTCAGAAACAATCGACTACTCGAGCGTGCATTTATAAATGACATCAAAACGGCAAACGTATTCAACAAACACCACGACCCAAGGTTAAAGCTTCCAACTACAACTGAGGATTAAACTCAAGATTATTTACATCATCAACATCAACACCACAGGGAATCCTCTCCAAGTGTAATGAACATCGGTTTCCTCTACTATACAAGCTAGCTATCCCTGCCACCAGCTCACGAAGTGAAAGAAATTTCATTTCGGCAACACTGTAAGGCAAAGAGCACGCCTGCATCCCTCTCACGTAGATGTGCTTGTACAAACCAGCGATCCACGATCCAAAGACTGTGGCTAGAGGATGAGAGCGGATGAAGTTAGATTCTATTCCTTATTTCTGTCGAAAACATGGTAAATATAAAATGATTAAATTGCAAGATGCACTTTTTGTTTATAGTTGCCTTGCTGTTTTTTCTATGACTTTTAAATATGAAATACATTTTCCCGTAGGCTACATCAGGGGCGCCGCTAGCAATTTTGGGCCCCATGAACAAATATGAGGATGGGCCCCCTACTACCAAACTAGCTTTCCAAACTCTTTGTCTGCAATGTAGTTATACTGACCTATGCATTTTATTATTGATTTTGTCCACTACTGATCAGTATTTAGTAAGAGAACGGCCATGACTGTAGCTAGCAGATGAGTTATTGTTCAAATGTAAATGTAGTACAAGAAAAGGAACAGAAATCAAATATTCACTGACAATTATACATTTCTGAACACACAAAACACCAGTGTGTGACTATTTAAATATCTGTACTGCGCTAGTGTCTCATACAATGTGCAAAATACTGGAACAGTGTCAATAAGACACTAAATTATATTCCAATGTGACCCATAAATAAGCAGAGACCCATAAATGATGCTGAGTGCATCATCCGGGTAATTAAAGTGCACTTATTATTGTTAGAGTTTTCAGTGTGAATGCACTACCGACACTATTTATACTACAAAATGGCGTAAAAATAGTGCACAAGTGTGTGATTTGGGACGCAGCTGATGTTACCCTCGAGGTCATCGCTGCTAAGACAGTTTACCTGACGATCGCACTCAACAGAGCGTCAACTCTCTTCCCGCTACTGACGGACTGAACCATACAGTGAAACGAGGGGGGTGCAATTTGACAGCGACAGACACGAGGTGCAGATATGAGCCGTATTTTTATTTTTTATTTCTAATAAATTGTTTTACTTGTAATTTAGAGATACACTCATAATTTATATTACATTATACTACTGGTATTAATTATGAAGCAGATCTCTGTGGGCCCCTAGAGTGCATGGGCCCTTAGAATCGTCCTAACTTTCCCCCCCTTAGCGGCACCCCTGGGCTACATTATGTCTGCATGTTAAAATATCATGCAGTTGTTTGTTTATTGTGTCTACGAATATTTTATTTATTATTTTAATATTTTTTTATTTAGTTAAATAATTTACTTATAAGTAGTTTATTTATTATTTATTTTCCGTTTGGCTGTATGGGCTATTGACGCTTGTTGAACTGTTTCTTTTCTGAATAAAAAATATTTTTATTCTTGTTATAACTGCTCGAAACTTATTGCTCGAAAGTTTTTTTTTTTTAATCAGACTACTTGTTGTATAACAGCCCATTGCTTGCGCGCACATGGTCGTTTGCATAATCTTCAGGCCGGTTGAAGTAGGCTAATATATTAGTTCATTTTGCTATTTTAATAACTGTTTAAACGTAGCAGAAATTAAATGATTGAATGAGATTTAGCCTAGCGCAGAATCATTTTTATTAATATTTTAATTAGTTTTATGAATACTGCTTTATGAATATAGTTTTCAAGACGCATTTTAGGTGTCGGGTGAGGCTACTTTTACTTTCTATAGCCTACATTAAATGTAGAATTAAAACGTAATGATAACCATACAGGTTTTTTCTTTTTTTCGTTAGTGTTATTAATATATTATTTATTTTGTTGCGGGTCAGCTGTATTGTTGACGAGAACTATTTTTGTCTTTCTGAACTGGTTTAAGTTCACTTAGTTCTTATTCCTGCTGAAAACATGTTAAATAACAAAGTTACTGTAATAATTTAAAGTATTACAGGATGAACACAAGTTCGCTTCACATATACTGTACAGGAAAGCTTATGACGCAGATGTTAAATGACAATGTTGCGTGCAGCTTTTTATTTTTAATTACTCTGTAACTTAAAGTAATATAAAGTTTTGTCTATTTATGTTCGGCCTGTGAAATCAATGCATTCGAATATGAATTGATAAAACGTGTATTGAGGAGGATTTCGTTGTGTCTTTTTAACTAGTAGCTGAACCACGGATAGTCGAATAACTCCAGTATGGTTTTGAAAAGAAATCGATTAGCAGAAACCAGTAGTCCTGCAAGCCCTACACCCTGGGCAGATTGACTCCCTATTGGTTAGGTTTGGAGCTGTTTTTGTTTTATTGACAGGGCCGGATTAAGAACTCAGAGGCCCCTGGGCACATTGTCTTATAGGGCCCCCTACCCGGCCGCACCCCTATAGTTGAATTGAAAAATAAGAATAATATAATATTTTTTAAATAAAATTAATTAAAATAAATAATATATAGTGCATATATTTATAGTTTACAAAGATTTAACTTATTTTTTAAGCATTTAAAACATACTTTGAAAAAAAATCCTAATAAAACTAGTGAAAATTAATGTTTTTTTAGTATACATGTTTAGCGGTATAATATATTATACTAAATATATATATATATATATATAATTATTATTTTTTTAAGGGTATTTTTAATGTGTAACTTATACAAACTTATAAAGCATGTTATTGGCATGGCATGTAACACATAATGCCTCTCCAGTCCAGTTCTATTAATCTGAGTCTTCCATAATACACGCACTGATTAATGATGTACTGTCTCTTACTCCTCTACTCTCCTCATGATGAAGGGTAGGCAAACAGCAGAGGTCAACTTGATTATAAACCTAAAAGTATCCAAAATCACACTATACCTCTTCTCCCCTCCTGTATAGGTATATCTCCTCTTCAGGGCCTTTCTCTCTCTCGAGCTCTGTGACAGGTCTGTGATGAATCCAGTCTGTGCTGCGCTAGCCTCCTCTGCCTGGTTAATGCTAGTTTGCTCATACAGTATAACGTTACCATAACGTCTCCCATTCTCCTCGTTATCAGTCAGTTTGAAAAAGGTGTGTATACATGCCTCTAAAAATATGCCTTCTCTCCTCTTTCTCTTGCGTTTGCTAATCCACTTGTCCACTAATTTTGATCTACGAGACCACTACTACTACACAGCTCAATTCAGCGCGCGTTATTTCTGATCTGACGTTTCCGCGCGCTTGACCAATGACAGCAGTCGGTTTAGTTAAACAAAAGAGAAAGAACAAATCTGCGTGTTTTTTATACATGGAGTCATTTTCTGACAATTTAAATGATATAGTTATATGTGATAACGTTACGTTAGCGATTATTTGCTAAGAGGAAATATATCGTTGTCTAAGCAATATGATTTTACAGAGAGGGAGGCATCTTTATCAAGACGTGCCGTCTATTCTAGCCGCCAAGGTATTTCTAAGGTCGCTCATACACTGCGTATTACGGTAGAGAGCTAAAAACTGAACTGAACATAAATACTGTTGTCGCTAACGCGTTTGTCATGACAGATCGGCGTCTATTATGGTCTGATGATAAAGAATTAAATCATAACGAAATGAATAATACACAAGACCGGCAACACATGTAGCCGGTCTCTGAGGTCTTCTGGCAAAGACCTTTTGGTCATTCCCAGAACTCGGCTCAAGACAAAGGGTGAGCGTGCCTTCTGTGTGGTGGCCCCAAGGCTCTGGAACTCTCTCCCTCAGGCATTGAGAAATCTGGGATCAGTTGATCTTTTTAAAAAGCATTTAAAGACGCATCTTTTTGGTCAAGCTTTTAATTAACAGTAGTAGTGCTTTTTTATTAGGATTTTTAACTTGTTTTTAATATGTTTTAGGATGTTTCTTTTATTGATATGTGTTCTTTTACTTGTTTTCACTTATTGTAAAGCACTTTGTGACTCATTGTCTGGGAAAGGTGCTATATAAATAAATCTTTACTTTACTTTACTTTACTTACAAATGCAACTAGAAAACCTGAATATCAAGGCTGCTTTCTGTATTTACAAAATAAAACTCCTTCAAATCTCACAGACGGCCCTACTTTGTCCCTGTGTTCAAAAATGTATAACAATAAAACTAATCGATTTCACAAGCCATCTACGCCATAGATTGACTGTACACCCGGCCATAGTGTCCATTAAACCTTTTATCGTGGCCACTTGGTGGAAAATAACTGTTTAGATGCTGTTTATACACATTTGAATTAGGCTAAACATTATTAAATACCCACGAGCCACTAGTGACTTTATATCACATTTTCATTATTACATTTTTTTGTTAAAGTTTCTTTACTATTAAAAATGAATGTATTTCGAATCTGTTATGGGAAGAGAGAAAAACTGCACGAGTTCAGCAGATGGTGGATTCGAACCGGCTTGACGATGGATCGCGTCAAAACATGTTACAGTGCGCTCTACGAGCTACGCCACTCACGCTGCTATCAAACGTGCTCTCTAGATATGTTGTCTCTGCCAATCATACGCTGATGGGCGGAAACCGCGTCAATAGCTTATTCCAACGAGGTGCGCTATTTCCACTTAGCCTAAATAGACGCTCCAAAATTGCCTTTTTCCCCCCCCCCTTGCAGGGGCCCCAAGTAGGCACGGGCCCCTGGGCCTGTGCCCAGAATGCCCATTGGATAATCCGGCCCTGTTTATTGACTTGCATTATAAGGACATTTATTGATTGCAAAGCCATGACACCGTATAATCATGCGTTCTTGATTGTTGCTGGTTTTCCCTGTTGAGAAGAGATAAAATGTGTCATTTTTACTGTCAATCATCAGTTATAATGCAAAAAAATCTTTGTTTTTGCCTTCTATATGGAGTATGTGTGTGTGTGTGTGTGTGTGTGAATATAAAAATATGAAAAATAAAATATTATTACAGTTGCCCTATAAAGAAAGATACCTAGGCAAAGTCAATTAATAAGTTCAGTACATGGCCACACCGTAAGCCTCAGGCCCTGTTTACACTAGTGCGTTTTAGTTTAAAAACGGCGTTTTAGCTTGAAAACGATCCGCGTCCACACTAGAGTCTCTAAACAGACCTCCCTCCACCACAAACGTATATCACGTGACCATTGGTGCACTCTGGGCATGCGCGTTCAAGTATTAACAGGAAGCATGTGTCTCGCTCGGCGTTTGGTTATTGTTAGTCAACAAACGCTGGTTGAACGATGAACGCGATGGTAAAGAAAGCAAGAGAGGTCTTTTTGTGGACAGACGACGAGGTTGAGTTGTTACTTAAAGTAACAAATGAATATAAAACATCCATGGCTATCGAAAATACAGTGTTTACAGTGAAGGCTGGTCTGCCGTCTGCCGGTGACGTTATAGCCATGTGCGCTTGATGAATAAGGGAAGGATACGCAATGACCCAAAGCCCCAATCGAGTAGCAGATCTCAGCAGCCACGCCTCCGTTTTCAAATGTCTCCGTTTCCTCCATCCACACTGAGACGGAGCAGCAGCGTTTTAGAATGAACACGGCCTCTCCAGCGTTTCCAAAACGCTCCGTTTTCGCACCTCGAAAACTCCGGCGTAGTGTGGACGGATGGCGTAACTGCAGCAAAACTTATGCGTTTTAAAACGAAAACGCATCAGTGTAAACGGGGCCTCAGACATCATTGTTTCTACATTCACATGTAAATTACCCAGTGAAAATCAGGCCAATCAGAACACAAAACGGCAGCTAGCTCTCTGCAACTCTCACATGGTCGCTGTGATGGATGGTCCTATAAATGCCATTGATAATATGAGACAAAGGAATTATAGGAGGAAACCATTCTTATATTCCGAAATCCCTCTGTTACAAAACTCTCACTGAGGCAGTTAGGTGTAAGAGAAGAGCACAGACGTGATTGGCAGAGGGCGCGACGGACTAAGGAGCGCGGAGCAGGAGGGCTCTCATCTCCCTGTGGCCTCTCTCCCTCTTCTCCTACCATCCAACTCGCTCAACTGAACCTGAGTGTCTGATATCCTATTGAAAAGGTTAAGAATGCATAGTATGTAGGCTAAATGTGCATTAAAGGTAAGGGTTGAAACCCAGATGGTATATTGGAATGTACGTGCATGAGCATAATCCTATGTGTCAAGTCCTCAATGATGTATAAGGTGTATCTATGTGCATGACCTGGTTGTAAGAGCATAAAAGCTGAGCTTATACTGATCAGCTTTGCGCTTTCTGACTTATCTATACTGGAGTCCGGTTGGCCCTTTTATTCTCAACGGAGGTTAAAGTAAGGGTTTTGATTTCTGTTATTTGTATTTGTTTGTTCTACTTTTTCACTGGATTTATCTTATTAATACAAGTATATTTTATTAATTTACTTCGCTGGAGTGGACATTGATCTCATTTTCCAGAAAACCCATCAAGATTGCGCTGCGTGGTAATGTATTATTCTGATTTGTTTCTTTGAGCAATTACATTATAATACATGGTCCTTTAACTAAACTCTAGCTAAGAAATATAGTCTAGGGAGGATCCTGGTTTATCTTTATTTAATTAGAGTATTAAATAAAGGTGATCCAGTACATCGCCCACTGAAGCTAAGCAGGGCTGAGCCTGGTCAGTACCTGGATGGGAGACCACATGGGAAAGCTCGGTTGCTGCCGGAAGTGGTGTCAGTATAGTGAAGGGGACTTTATACTGCTCAGTGAGCGCAGTCTTTCGGATGAGACGTTCTGACTCTCTGTGGTTGTTAAAAATCCCAGAAAGTTCGTCAATAAAGAGTAGGGGTTTAACCCCGGCGTCCCGGCCAGATCTGCCCACTGGCATCTGTCCATCATGACCTCCTAACCATCCCCATATCATAATTGGCTGCCGTCACATGGTGGATGCTGCACACTGGTGCTGGATGAGGAGAACCTGGATGAGAAGATTATGCAAGAGACCATATGCGCGCAAGTAATAGGCTTATACAACAAGTAGTTTGATTAAAAAAAATAACTTTAATATTTAAGTTTCCGGCAGTGATAACAAGAATGAAAATTATTTTGGTTCAGAAAAAAAACAGTTCAACAAGCGACAATAGCCTATAAAGCGAAACAGAAAATAAATAATGAATTAACTATTTATATGTAAATTATTTAAAGAGCCCATATTATGGATTTTTGAAAATGACCTTCCATGCAGTGTGTAGCACAGCTCTAAGTAAAGTGAAATGTCCAGCTAAGGCTTAAATCTGAAAGTGCAAAGTGTTTAAAACGATTGATTCATATATAAAAGAGTCGACTCATTGTTGTTTAAATGAATCGTTATTAGAACGAGTCTTTAGCCGTTTCGGCTTGACGTCAACGCGAAACATAATAGTTGCGCGCGCAGACCCCGGGAAAATTTGAACTGCCCGGCCCCGCCCACAGACAGGAAGAAAAAGTGGAAGGCAACAAGCACTGTATTGCAGTAAGTGTTGTAGTATAACCAGCGGGACAGCAGTGACGTGTGATCTGAATAATATCTAAGTAAATCTTTATACGGTTTGATGGCAGTATAACGATTTAGAGAGAAGTTATTGACAGCTTTTGGTTTTCGCGTTTTGCTCTTTGTAGACGGTCCCTAAGGACCAGTCTCTCTGCCGGCTGCACACAGAGTTTAATATGATGCGTCCAGCGCGTAGGCAAAGCTCATTTTTAGGAAAATAAGGTTGTAGGTGATTGTATACATTGCGACGGTTGAAAAGAGGTGCTGTTTGTGCAGGAACAATGTTTCGGTCATGAGTTATTGATCCGGAAAACACGACTGCTGCTAACTTTACTGAACTAATCGGCATTCCGGTTAAATCATGACCCGCAGACGCTGTGCTCTGAAGTGCGAGGGAAAAGCTGTGTTATTTTCCCTACCTGGAAATCTCTTTTCCCTACCTGGAGTGGTTGAGTTTTTTTTGGTAAAATACCTGAGAATTACATCCCCAACACGGTGCTGTGTTCGCGTCATCTCTCTGAAGAGAGCTACACAAATCTACCAGCTTACAACGCGGGATTTGTTGCACGGTTGTTGTTAAAGGATGGATCAACACCCAGTTTATTTGGACCAGCGTGTTCTTCCAGTCTTGTCCTCTGTAACAAGGTAAATATGGATGTAGTTGTCTGTATTGTGTTTTCTCCGTGCAGCATGTAGCGGTAGCCGTTTAGCTTACTGCCGAATGAAACTATTTGTTGGCTTACAATAGTCCATGAAGTGTTCATTATTACTGAATGTTTGTTGTTATGATGAAGAATATAGCAATACGCTGTTGTACAACTGCAGTGATGTTTTTCAATATGTTCTGGCATTGGGCTGCTGACACGGACGTGACGTGGTGACGTGATGTGGTAGCGTCACGGAAAGGAGGTGCTTGGGGAAAAAGACTCGCTCAGACGATTCATATGGGAGTCGGTGGGAAAATGAGGTAAAAATAAATAGATATTATAAGACATCGAAAGTGCTTTTTAACCTTGCATACATATCATCCTGTTGTTTGGGACTTCAAAAAGTGAAATTTAACCGTTCTCAACCCAACATATGGGCTCTTTAACTAAATAAAAAAAAACGTAAAATAATAAATAAAATATTCGTATATTTTAACATGCAGACATAATGTAGCCTACGGGAAAATGTATTTCATATTTAAAAGTCATAGAAAAAACAGCAACGCAGCTATGAATAAAAAGCGCGTCTTGTAATTTAATCATTTTATATTTACCATGTTTTCGACAGAAATAAGGAATAGAATCTAACTTCATCCGCTGTCATCCTCTAGCCACAGTCTTTGGATCGTGGATCGCTGGTTTGTACAAACGCCTCCATGTGAGAGGGACGTAGGCGTGCTCTTTGCCTTGTTACAGCGTTGCCGAAATAAAATTTCTTTCACTTCGTGAGCTGGTGGCAGGGATAGCAAGACATGATTTCGCTAGCTTGGATAGTAGAGGAAACCCATGTTCATTACAGAACTACCATTGGAAAGGATTCTCTGTGGTGTTGATGTTGATAATGTAAATAATCTTGAATTTAATCCTCAGTTGTAGTTGGAAGCTTTACTCTTGGGTCGTGGTGTTTGTTGAATACGTTTGTCGTTTTGATGTCATTTATAAACGCACAGTCGAGTAGTCGATTGTTCCTGAGAGCGCCGACTAGTGGTTGAAGTAGTCGATCGTTCGACTAGTCGACTAGTCTATACAAGCCCTACTGCATTTAAAAAGCCACAAGAATTCCTACTGAGGCAACGATAATCATTTTCCTCCTTTAGTTATTTTTACATTTATAATAAACTTACAATGTGTGTGGGACTTTTATTTTGAAAACAGGAGATGCAGATTGTTTTCTATATGCAATGACTCCATGAGCACTCCTGCCTATTTTTGACTTATTAAATCAGCATTTAGCCTAAATTTTATCCAGAACACAACTTGTGTGTGTGTGTGTGTGTCTATGTGTGTGTGTGTGTGTGTGTGTCACCTGTTTGAAACACCACCTCCTTCCCTCCGACTCCGGCCGCCTCCAGGTTGACAAACGCTCGGACCTGCTGAGCCCAGGGGTGCTGCGTGATGAAGCCGTGACTGGCCTGACGGAGACATAGCAGGGGAGAAGCATTACTCTGTGTGTGTGTGTGTGTGTGTGTGTGTGTGTGTGTGTGT
>CAIGQQ010030863.1:65524-81710 GCA_903798035.1 Danio albolineatus | reverse complement strand
GAGCTATCTGTACTGTAGGGTGGAGCTATCTGTACTGTAGGATGGAGCTATCTGTACTGTAGGGTGGAGCTATCTGTACTGTAGGGTGGAGCTATCTGTACTGTAGGGTGGCGCTATCTGTACTGTAGGGTGGAGCTATCTGTACTGTAGGGTGGAGCTATCTGTACTGTAGGGTGGAGCTATCTGTACTGTATGGTGGAGCTATCTGTACTTTTGGGTGGAGCTATCTGTACTGTAGGGTGGAGCTATCTGTACTGTAGGGTGGAGCTGTCTGTACTGTAGGGTGGAGCTATCTGTACTGTAGGGTGGAGCTATCTGTACTGTAGGGTGGAGCTATCTGTACTGTAGGGTGGAGCTATCTGTACTGTAGGGTGGCTGTACTTGTTTCTGCTCTGCTTCATCCGTTTGTCAATTTTTCTCGATTTCTGATACATTTTTTTCTGATTTCCAAAGCCTTTTCAAGTGGATGTGCGTCACGGTAGAGGAGAAAGAGACAATCTTAACCTCTGTTTCATGCTGGAGTGTTATGCAGACTTTAAACGTTAGTGTTTACTCTCTAGTTGTACTCATCCCGCACTCTCTCCTCGTGTCTCTCTCCAGGTTTCCCTGATTCTCCAGGGAGTGTTGAGCGATGGAAGTGCTGCAGTGCGATGGCTGTGATTTTCGTGCAGAGTCGTATGAGGAGCTGAAGGTTCACATCCGGGATGTCCACACGGCCTTCCTGCAGCCCGCCGAGGTGCGAGACGGAGGAGACGAGACCCCGAAACGCTCCAGATCCACATCACTGAGCCAAACTGAGGATGAGGAGGACTCTATCAACCAGGAGAATGACCCGCTGACGGAGGAAACAGGTTACCGCTAGATTTAATAAAGTCAGACTGACAATTACAGGAGGGTTTGGAGGGGTTCAACTACCATATTTAATGCTTGAACCCTTTTTAAGGACGTCTAAAGTAGATGTTGGGGTGGGGGAGATCTGGAAAGTAGTGTCCACTGATCTACATTTTAAACAATAATAATAATAATAATAATAATAATAATAAATAATAATAATAATAATAATAAAAATAATATGTTAGTATAAGCCAGACCCCCCTAAAATGGTTTATATCAGGGGTGCTCAACCCTGCTCCTGGAGTTCAGCTCCAACCCTGATCAAACACACCTGAACCAGTTAATCAGGACCTGAACAGCACTGGATCATTACAGGCAGGTGTGTTTGATATGGGTTGCATCTGAAATCTGCAGGACGGTAGATCTCCAGGAGCAGGGTTGGTCACCCCTGGTTTATATCAATGCATGATTGCACCCAGTTGCAATTATCTGTAAAGCAATCATTGGGTCTAGATCCGCCCTTTAACACCATACTGTTAGTCACCCTCATGACAGGGTTCCAACAGAGTAATACAGTATGACAGTACCTCTGACAGTGCAAACAGTAATAAACCTCACTGTGCTGTACTGTACCATATCACTCAGTGGAAACAAGCTATTAAAGTGCACGGCATTCCCAAACAACAGGCTTATAATCTAATTAACAAATATTAAACCTCATTAATATTATTAAAAGTGCATGATGAGTGACTGCCTGTTGTTAGGACCCAGTTTTAATGCTCTGGAAGTACAGAAGCTACACCAGAAGAAAGTCATGTTGTACGGTGGCCGGGAAGTGCAAAACATTACAAAGGGTGAAACACTTTTATGAAGCTCGAGACAAATTTACATTTTGGAAACATTTTTACTGATCATAAGACACAATTACAGAGGAGAAACGGTTTTACCAAGTACGAAAGGTTTTGCTTTACGTGTGGTCGGTGTTTGGAGTTTCTAAAAGACGCAGACCAGACGTAAACACCAGACGTGCTGCATCAATGTGTTCAGTGTGTTAACGAGGGCCACTCGTACGCTGTAATCGTGGACATGATGTCAAGTCTACACGGTGTACACATCTGCTGGGGGACTCTTTAGAGTAAACTGAATGAAGCCGGTGTTTAACTGGTGACCGTCTTAACTGGTGTCCCTTCCCAGATGAAAGCTCTTCACTTTTGCAGATTGGCAGATTTGTCACTTTTTCACAGCAACAAAACATGTCCATAACAAATAAAGAGACTTATTTCTTGGTGTCAGTGTCACTGTAAACATTAGTGATTTTAATATTTGTGTAGCAGAACAGTATATAACCAAAATAAACCTAAAAAAATATTTATAATTTACACGTCATCAACGGGATTCGAACTCGTGTAGTCAAAAGGTTCAGAACAGTTATTTTTAGGTTTATTTTGGTTATTTACTTTTCTGCTACTCAAATATTAAAATCAATAATGTTTACAGTGACACTGACACCAAGAAATAAGTCTCTTTATTTGTTATGGGCGTGTTTTGTTGCTGTGAAAAAGTGACAAATCTGCCAATCTGCAAAAGTGAAGAGCTTTCATCTGGAAAGGGACACCAGTTAAGACGGTCACCAGTTAAACACCGGCTTCATTCAGTTTACTCTAAAGAGTCCCCCAGCAGATGTTTACACCGTGTAGACTTGACATCATGTCCATGATTACAGCGTACGAGTGGCCCTCGTTAACACACTGAACACACTGATGCAGTACGTCTGGTGTTTACGTCTGGTTCGCGTCTTTTAGAAACTCCAAACACCGACCACACGTAAAGCAAAACCGCATCAAGCTGCTCATGTGTTTGACACAAAACATCCCTCAGCCTCAGTCCATGTTCGCTCACCATAAACTTTATTTACCCCATTTACTCCACAACATGAATTTACCGCGCTCACCACCAGCGACAACAATGCCTTCGCCGCGTCACTTCTGGTGTTTGCTACATTCCCTTTCCGTCAAGAATCTGTCATTGTAAATGTGTTTGGGGACTGGTGAAAGTGTTTTGCGTCTTGTTAATTTGTTTTCTAAAATGTAAACTTGTTTCGTCCTTGGTAAAACCGTTTCTCCTCTGTAATTGTGTCTTAGGATCGGTAAAAATGTTTTCCGAAACGTAAATTTGTCACGAGATTCGTAAAAGTGTTTCACACTCTGTAATGTTGTTTTGCACTTCCCGGCCACCGTAATGTTGCACTTCAGTCTTGTGTGAAATTGAAGCACTCAACATTTCTCTCTGTCTGTTCTTGTTTCAGGCGTCCCCTGCTTCAACAAAGACCTTGGGCACTTCTCCGGTTCAAAGCAAGCCAAACACAACCAGTCAGCAAAACCTTCAAGCAAAACCACAGCTCCGTTTTTCCAGTGCAAGTTCTGCGTGCGCTACTTCAGATCCAGCTCTCTGCTCGGCGAGCACACTAGGAAGGTTCATGGAGAAGCAAGCGATGAGAGATCTCTCAAAAGTCCCAAGCAGGCCAGCGCTTCGATGCACAATGCAGTAGGAACAGTGTTTTCCTGCCAATATTGCACGTATAAATCCCCACACAGAGCACGGATCCTGAAACACCAGAAGGTGCATCATAAAGAAGCTCCGACAGGCCTCTCAGCTTCCCCAGCTGATGCAGAGGTTCTGGGTTTGGACTCTGATGTCTCGTCAATTGAAGAGCAAAGTGAAGATTCACCAGGGGATGTAGAACGGCATGTACTGGAGTCTATGATTAAACCCCAATCAAAAGGAAGCTTTAACTGTG
Organism: Danio albolineatus; assembly: GCA_903798035.1. Lineage (NCBI taxonomy): Eukaryota > Metazoa > Chordata > Actinopteri > Cypriniformes > Danionidae > Danio > Danio albolineatus. The sequence continues at coordinate 78,079 of CAIGQQ010030863.1, read as the reverse complement.
AATGGTGTGGCTTTCAGACGTCACAAAGGCAGCAGTTAGCGGACCACATGATGAAGAAACACCGCAACATGGTGAAGATCATGGTGTCTCTGCAACAACCTAAAGTGCAGGATGGAAGTGCAACATCCAGCAAGTCAGATTCCGCTTCATCCAGGAGAAGCACTCCAACCTCCGGTTTAAACCTGAATGATATAGCGGGCACTGAAAGTTCCTCAGCAAATGCCTCTTCAGTCAAAGGATCTGGCGGCGCATCACTTAAGGCCAGTTCAGGGATATCAAGTTTTCAGTACTCGCAGCTCACATCAAAAATACCTAACAGCACAGGATCTTCCATACTGTCAGAGAGATCAACTTTCGTCATGTCAGATATATCCAGGTCTGGCATGGATCTCGATGCCAGCGTGCTGAACGATTCCAGAAGCAGTTCAGATGATGAACTCTGTGACATGGATGATCCCAATAACACCGAGTCAGCTGAGGATTCTGCTAAGCTGCTTCTGTCTGAGGAGGATAACGTCTTGCTCGAAACAAAAGGAGTTCCCTTCAGAAGACACATGAACCGGTTCCAGTGCCCCTTCTGCTCCTTTTTGACCATGCACCGGCGTAGTATCTCTCGTCACATAGAAAACATACACTTATCAGGCAAAGCCACGGTGTATAAATGTGATTCGTGCCCCTTTCTTTGCACCAACCCACTGAAACTTGACGCGCACAAACAATGTCACAGTGGGTCTTCCGAATGGGACACCATGGACCTGACCAGTGGAAGTCCTGATGGGCAAGCTGAATGCTCCGAGCCGGTGAATGGAGGAAACGGCAGCTCCAAAATCAATGGGAAAAAGTCCAGTGCAGTGGAGGAGCAGCAGGGTTCTCATCGGTGCTCACTGTGCAACTTCTCCACCATCACGCTCAAAGGTCTGCGTGTCCACCAGCAACACAAACACTCATACTGTGATGGAACACAAGTCACCGGTCAAGAGATTTTGTCCAGTGAGCAGCAAGATTCTGAATCCGAGTCCTGTGGTTCCTCAAGCTTTGTACAAAAAACTCAAACCTCAATTCTTGGATTTTCAACCAAAAAGCACCTTATTGGAAAGACCGCAAGAAAGTCCATAAACGATTTACCCTTAGATCTCTCTCCCGTCAAAAAACGGACAAGGATTGATGAAATTGCAAATAATCTCCAGAGCAAGATTAGTCAAAGCCAGCAGCATGAAGATGTGATTAACCTCGAGGAGATGGATGATGATGTTGAGGAGAATGGCAATCACATTGATGCAGAAGCAAGCAAAGATAGAGATTCGTCTGATGCTCGAAGCCAGCACTACATGTTCAACACTCAGCACCTTCATGGCAGAAATTCTGGAGGTCTTCCAACAGAACGTGGTGTTGGGAAAAGAAAGCGAAGCCTGCAGTCCAAGCTCAGCTCGAGAAACCTTCCGGTTCAGTTGACCATTTCTGATGATGAAGACAATTACAGTGGCTCCTTGGAGTCTAAACATGCTCAAGATCAAAGCAGCCAAGATGGCCGAGAAATGCACCAGGAGAATGTTGAATACACTGCGGAACCTGGGAACCTGTTCTACTGCAAACACTGCGAGTACCAAAACAAGTCTGCTCGCAGTGTCAGCACACACTACCAGAGGATGCACCCGTACATCAAGTTCAGCTTCAGATACATCCTGGACCCAGAGGATCAGAGCGCAGTCTTCCGTTGTCTCGAGTGCTTCATTGAATATAACAACTTTAACGATCTGCACCAGCACTATATGACCCATCATCCAGAAGCAAGTAATGTCTTAAACTTTAACCAGCCAGATCTTGTGTATATGTGCCGTTTTTGTTCCTACACAAGTCCAAATGTGCGTAGCCTGATGCCTCATTATCAAAGAATGCACCCTTCGGTGAAGATCAACAATGCTATGATCTTCTCAAGCTATATGGTCGATCAGCCTCATAAGGGTGCGACTGAGTCGCAAACACTGAGAGAAATCTTGAATTCTGGCCCAAAGAGTTTTAGCTCTACCTCATCTGGGTCCAGATCGTCATCCAGCCCTGCTCTCAAAAGCATTTCCAAAACGCCAGAGGCAAATGCAGAGGTTGAAACGCTTCGAGAAAGCCTGGGGGGCAATGTGGTGGTGTATGACTGTGATGTCTGTTCTTTCTCAAGTCCCAACATGCACTCGGTGCTGGTCCATTATCAAAAGAAGCATCCCGAGCAAAAAGCCTCATACTTCCGCATACAGAAGACCATGCGGGTCATTTCTGTCGAGCGAGCACAGATGGCCAGCAATTCAACCTACAGCCTGACCAGCACCCCAAAGTCTTCAAACGCCATCCTGCCTGTGCCTCTGGATGAAGATGTTTACTACTGCAAACACTGTGTCTACAACAACCGCTCTGTCGTGGGTGTTCTGGTCCACTACCAGAAGAGACATCCGGAGATTAAAGTAACAGCGAAATACATAAAGCAGGCACCCCCGACCCCTGGACTGCTGAAACTCATGGATGAGCTACAGATCGCCCCACCTAAACAATTTCTGAAGCAGTTCAGCAACAATGGCATTGAAGGATCTGGTAGTTCCAACACTAAAGGAGCATCCGACAAGGGGGAACCAGAAATGCTGTTTTTTTGCCAGCACTGCGACTACGGGAACCGCACTGTGAAGGGGGTGTTGATTCACTACCAGAAGAAACATAGAGATGTGAAGGCCAACGCGGACCTCGTCCGCAGACACACCGCTGTGGTCCAGAGTCAAAGAGAGCGAGCGCAGATGATCCAAGCGGGAAGTTCCACATCTACATCTACTGTAGCCACTGAAGCCGAAAAATCCAGGTCATTGCGATCTTTGAAGTGTAGACACTGTCCGTACACTTCTCCTTATGTGTATGCCTTGAAGAAGCATCTAAAGAAGGATCATCCTACTGTGAAGGCCACAGCTATGACTATCTTACACTGGGCTTATCAGGACGGCGTGCTGGAGGCTGGTTATCACTGTGAGTGGTGCATATATTCCCACGCTGAACCAAGTGGGCTTCTCATGCATTACCAAAGACGCCACCCTGAGCACAATGTGGACTACACGTACATGGCCAGCAAGCTGTGGGCTGGTCCTGATTCTTCCACAAGCAGGCAAGCTGGGAATTCTGAAACAAAGCATTACCAGTGTAGAGATTGCGCCTTTGAGGCGTGCTCCATTTGGGACATTACTAACCATTATCAAGCAGTGCACCCTTGGGCCATCAAAGGGGACGAGTCTGTTCTCATCGACATTATCAAAGGAAACAAAGCACCAGATAAGCAGCTCCCACAACAAACCAAAGCACATGCTTCGATGTCCAGTCCGTTCAATAGTCACCATCAGGAAGAGGTCGCAGTTGAGATAAACCGGCCATCTCTAGAGCGGCAGCCGAATCTCTCTCTGTCTGCCACCTCGTCCATCTCAAACAACGCTTACCAGTGCACCGTCTGCTTGTCCGAGTACAATAGTCTTCATGGGCTTCTGACCCACTACGGCAAGAAACACCCAGGCATGAAAGTGAAAGCTGCTGACTTTGCTCAGGAAGCGGACATCAACCCTAGCTCTGTTTACAAGTGCAGACACTGTCCGTACGTGAACTCTCGAATCCACGGGGTTCTCACGCACTACCAGAAACGACATCCATCAATCAAAGTCACCGCTGAAGACTTTGTTGATGACGTTGAGCAAGTAAACGAGGCATCGAGTGAGAACGATGAGCGATCTAAAACCCAGAGGCAAGGCTACGGCGCATACCGCTGCAAGATGTGTCCTTACACACATGGCACTTTAGAAAAACTCAAAATACACTATGAGAAATATCACAATCAGCCTGCTGCAGACATGTTTAAAGCAGCTAGCATGCAGTCGCCAGGCGGAACAGATGATTTAGTGGCTGAATGCAGCACTAGTAGTGTCCCCGAAGTCTCGGAGGTGTGTGACTATAACACGACCGTTTCTGAAGTCGCGAAAAGCGATAAGCACGCAGTGTTTAAATGTCAGCTGTGCAAATACTTCTGCTCCACCAGGAAGGGCATTGCCCGCCACTACCGCATCAAGCATAATAATGTTCGAGCGCAGCCTGAAGGAAAGAATAACGTCTTTAAATGCGCTCTCTGCTCCTACACCAACCCCATCCGCAAAGGCCTCGCCGCGCACTACCAAAAACGCCACGACATTGATGCGTACTACACACATTGCTTGGCAGCTTCCAAGACCGTGGCTGAGAAACCAAATAAAGTGATGTTGCCGCTGGCGTCAGAAAGCGACGCGTCGGGCATGAGCGAGGAGTTACGGCTAGCGGTGGACAGAAGGAAATGTTCGCTCTGCTCCTTCCAGGCTTTCAGCAAGAAGAGTATAGTTTCTCATTACATAAAGCGCCACCCGGGAGTCCTCCCCAAAAAGCAGGCCTCCAGCAAACTGGGCCAATACTTCACTATGATCTACCCTAAGGAGGCAGAGGAATCTCCTGTAATGGAGAACGTGGAGATCGTTGAAGTGAAGGATGAGGTGGAGCCTGAAGGCGAGGTCGACTGGCTGCCCTTCAAGTGTCTGAAATGCTTCAAACTCTCGTTCAACGCCGAGGAGCTGCTGGTGATGCATTACAATGACTGTCACGACAAGGAGCTGAAGCGGGATTTCGTCACCGTCCCGAGCCCTGCAGAAGATGCCACTGAGCTCTACCAATGCACACACTGTGAAATCAAGTTCCTGACTCTTCCAGAACTCAGCGTCCATCTCATGCACCACAACGAGGACTTTCAGAAAAAAGCCATGCGTCTGGGACGCAGGAAACAGCTTCAGAGCAAGCAGAAGACGGGCGAGCCGCCAGAAGTCAAACCAGAGATTAAGGTGAGCTTGAGTAGAGAGAGTTGATATATTAGGCAACGTGTAGAATTACTTGTAGATGATTACAATTATTTGTAGAAGTCACAAAAAGTCATGATAAGTGCCCCCCAGTGACTCCCAGTGTGCACCTTGATGTCAAAACAACACCAGAAAACATTAACATCTAACATCGGCATCAGAAAACATGTTAGCAACTAATTATTTAACAGTCTTTTAATGTTTTTCAACACCAATGTTATTAAAAATTGATGTTCTTTTGACATCTAAAGGCGGATTTATACTTCTGCATCAAGCGCACACGTATGCTCCAACGCAGCTGACGCGCACTCATAGCCGGCCCTCCCTATAAACGAACTAAGCGGCTGCTTAGAGTTCCGCCTCAACTAGGGGGCCCCCACAACCCACTAGTGCTGCGAGCCGTTTTCTTGCTGAAATCGTTTTTATTTGCATTTTACATATGATCTTCATTGACAGTGCTTTAGTACTGAAATATTTATACATTTTCACTGAAAATATATATTTTTTAAAATCACAATTTTAATTAAAGCTGAAATTGTTTTGGTGTGAAGTTCATGTGATCAAGCTCGCAGCATCTCATTTCTCATATGCGTTCTTTGTTCTCGCAGTTTGAGTTTTCTAAGATGACCTGCCATATGGTAACCTGCAAGACCGACGGTCAACACAAGAACGCAAATCCATGCACAGACGCAGCCATGGCCTTTGCTTCATTGCCAGCCATTATATACCTGATTTATTTTGGAAATTGGACCGCGAAAATGAAATGAAACTAACGTTATTCTTCACGCTGGGGGGCAAAGGGGAAAACTGAGACCTCAGGAAAATGACAACAAGAAGAGTTGAGCACAAAATCATTTATAGAATCGCTTTTAAGTGCTAATGATAATGTTTAATAATAATAATAATAATAATAATAATAATAATAATAATTCATTCATTCATTCATTTTCTTGTCGGCTTAGTCCCTTTATTAATCTGGGGTCACCACAGTGAAATGAACCGCTAACTTATCCAGCATATGTTTTATGCAGCGGATGCCCTTCCAGCTGCAACCCATCTCTGGGAAACATCCATACACACTCATTCACTCATACACTACGGACAATTTAGCCTATCCAATTCACCTGTACCACATGTCTTTGGACTTGTGGGGGAAACCGGAGTTTGGGCACCCCTGCTCTAGAAGGACTCAAAGTAGGAATCGCAGCTCCCTTTATTAAAGATTGTTTAATCCTTCGTTTTTGAAGCTGGTAGTTGACAAAAACAGTGCTGTTTTAAAAACTCCAAGCCATTCAGTTATTAGAAGAAATCAGGCTTTACTTTTCGGTTTTATTGATTGTATTTAATAAGCAATATAATCATTGCAGGCTGGTTTGCAATGGCAATACTCCACTATTTAGAGCAACGTAGAGCCCCAAAATTATTCTGCTTTGGGCCCCCAAACGTACAGGGCCGGCCCTGCGCACACCTTTTAAAAAATTTAACTACACGCCGAAATGACGCGTAGCGCAAGCTCTGTGATTGGTTGGCTGACGAGTGTGGGCGGAGATGAGAGCCGCACAAGTCCGATGGAGTGAGTGTTTACAAGTGTGTAGTCCCGTGAAGGAGCTCTAGATGGAGACTGTTGCTTTGTGTTATCCTTATTATTAAAGTTGTTGCACGTCCGCCGGCTCCCGCCTCAAAATGAGCGAGTTTGAGCCACTTGTACGTTAAGGTAGTGTTCAGATAAAACAAAACACCAGCAAAGCAACTCAAAAGGAACATAAACACCTACTGCCAGCTAGTGTTTCTGAAGTGTTACTGCAGAGCAGCACATACAGTGCGCAGAAGTATAAATTCACGACAACGCACATTGCATGGGCCGTGGGTCACAGTGATCACTCAATGCAGAAGTATAAACCAGGCTTAAGTAGGTTACATGCATTGCAGTTTTGCAAAATCCAGTGTATCAATAAGTTGTTTTGACATCAAGGTAGTCGGTTGACGTCACGTTTTTTGACGTGCTTTTTAATATCGTTTTCTGATGGAAATGGTCCATTCGTGTATTTTGGAAACACTGGGTTGGTAGTTCTGCACACCTTATGTATCGTTCTTTAACTTTGGTTAAAAGTATACACATGATTATTATTGTAAGAAAATAGCCATTTCACTATATACGGCCCCGTTTACACTGATACGTTTTCGTTTTAAAATATTGTTTTAGAATGAACACGATCCACATCCACACTGGCGTTTCACCCAGTGTTTCTGAACAGCCCTCTGTCCACATTACACCACTTAAAACGCACGTCTCGTGACCACACACACACTGGCATACGCTGCATCCAGGCAGTGCTTTGAGAACAGAACCCTGCGTGAGAGCTGTAGATGTCAGACAGTTTATTAAGGATCTACCGCTGGATCTAATCTCACTATATTTGTTAAACGTGACATTTAATTAATCTGGTCTCTATCTGACGACATATTCCATGATTTTGGTCATTTGAATCTATTACTTGTTCTCAGGTAACGTGTTTTGGCTGAGTGCAATATTAATATGTGAAGTCTATTTATAAACTAATTTGGGGAGGATCTCGTGATTATGATTGATCACAGCCAGTGCTGCATTATTCAGTGTATGATAGATCAAACAGATGATTCCTGGGCCACTACAAACACCCTAAGCTCCATATCACAGCCATCTTCATCTGAAGAATCCCCTCTTCCACCCCTACTCCTCCTCCTTTCCTAGATGGGTGGCACGGTGGCCCAGTGGTTAGCACTGTTGCCTCACAGCAAGAACATCACTGGTTCTAGACCTTACCAAGCCAGCTGACGTTTCTGTGTGCTCCCCGGTTTCCTCCCACCGTCCACAAACATGCAGCTTAAGTTAATGGACTAATCCACATCAGCACCATAGACATGCTCCTAGTAAGCAGTTATCTCTGAAGAGCGATCACTATCTGTTCATCAGCTACTACAGCAGGGGAGTTCTCCAGATCTACCTGAGCTCAAACTCCCCTCTCGCCCTGCAAACGGGAGGGAGCCCCGGGCTCGAGGATCTTGTGAGCTCAGGGCTCTCTCCCAGGACAGCATGACAAACACGCTTCATAATCAATCATCAGCTGAGGGGAACTCTTGAAATTAATGTAACCACGTACAATGTACGTATACAATGTCCATTATACTTTTATAACCATTATTGATCGTTAAACTGATATTCAGCAAGAGAGAAGGCGTGTTTCGTATTTTTAATGAAAATGAAAGGAGGCAGTGATGTTATAGGCTCCGTTTCGTTATAAATATGCACACAGTGAAGATGACGATCATGTATATGCAGCTACACGACGCCTCAACATGTTTGATGTCTGTTAAGCTGATATCGAAATGAAAATAGGCAGATCCTTATATCATGGTTTTCTTTCATTGTTATGATTTTATTGTTAACAGCGTAGCCACGATGATGCGAATGATGTTATAAAGTAGACTACACTGTTCCCTTTGAAGATTCACCCGACGTGTCCTCAGGAGTTTTGTCTTCCATGTCAAACTTGCGACGTCTGAACTTAGAAGAAAAAGATGCAAGACTCAACTGTGTGTAGGATACTTCGGCCCAATCCCAATTCTATTTTTGTACCCCTTCCCCTTGGCCCTTACAACCGAGGGTAAATGGGAAGGGCTTCAAAACTTCCCCCTAAGCATTGGGCCAGCACTTCAACACCTGCACACGTCATCATATGTCATCACAATCTCCTGCTTCATATGAGATCAGACGATCACGACTGCTGGAGTTACTCCAGTTGTGTTATTGTTTGGTGTTTATCTTCAGGAAATCACTGAAGGCGTATATTATGTTATCATAACCATCTAATGTGGCGATAAGATCGTAACTGTACTGTGTGTTTACACAGTGGCCATATTTATCTGTGTAAACACACCAAAACAACATTAACATTATAGCAGACACTGTAAAAGCTCATTCCCAGACACTAGACATTACTGACAGGGTATTCCAGTGTCATCCAGTGGCAGAATGTTGTGGGACTGCTGGACAGGAGTTATGATGATGGATTATAGATCGACAAATAGTTTTTTTTTAAGCAGGACGTAAAACATGAACGCGGTTATGAATATATTAAAACGTGTTTGTTTGTCATAAAATTTCGTAATAATGACAAAAAAATACTAATTTGTGGATCTCCTTACTTCCGGGTTCAGCTATCCTGCTGTTGTGGCAGGTGCATTCTGGGAAATTTTCTTACCCGTCCGTTTGAAGTGTGGTCCTGAAAAATCTTCGTTGGAAGGGGTGTATACGCCTCGCCCTTAGCCCTACGCCTTCAAGCTAAAGAGAATTGGGACACCACTACCCCTTGACGTGATTGCGCAAAACGAGGGGTAGGGTTAAGGGCTAAGCGGTAGAATTATCGGGCCTTAATATTGAGGGAAAAGCCCCAATCAGATCCCAACGCCACACCTCCCCTTTCAGATGTTTCCGATTCCTCCATCCTGACACACAGCAGCAGTGGTTTAAAATGAACACGGCCTCTCCAGCGTTTCAGCGCTGGAAAACTCCGGCGTAGTGTGGACGGAAGGCGTAACCGTAGCAAAACTTAGGCGTTTTAAAACGTAAACATATTAGTGTAAACAGGGCCTCAGCTCCATATATCTAACATCATGTCTGGTATTGTGTTCCTGACGGTGTCCTGCTGTTGTATGTGTTCCTACAGGTGGACAGCACACCTGCTAAGGCTCCCGTTGGCTACAAGTGTAACTTCTGCGTTGAGATCCATCCCACCCTGAGGGCCATCTGCAACCACCTGAGGAAACACGTGCAGTACCGCGAGACCAAGGATGCACATCTGAAGGTACAATCACCGTCAAATCTACGTGATCATTATTACAGCGCTTCTCAGCGGTCCTCCCGCTACACATATTTCATATGTATTGTTTTATATTTGTCTCACCGCTCCAGAGGTTTGTTCTATTTGGTGGGGTTTATTTATAAAGTGATTTGGAGAGGATCACGTGCCTTGCCTTGCCTTGTGTATTGCACCAATCAGACGAATCCTGACACACTATAAATCACCAGAGCTTTTTACTCCAGTCATCTCCGTCTTGAAGAATCCCCCTTCCACCCCTACTCCTCCCCTTCTCTGATAGGGCGGCACGGCGGCCCAGTGGTTCGCACTGTTGCCTCACAGCAAGAACGCCGCTGGTTCGGCCCCACCCCGAGCCAGTCGGCGTTTCTGTGTTGGAGTTAACACGTTCTCCCCATGTTCGTGTGGGTTTTCCCCGGGTTCTCCGGTTTCCTCCACAGTCCAAAAAACATGCAACATAAGTAAATCGACTACTTTAAATAGCATCTTGTGGCAACTCTAGTCAGATATCTCTCGAGTTCTCGAGACTTACCTGAGCTCAAACTCTCCTCTCGCCCTTTAAACGGGAGGGAGCCCTGGGCTCGAGGATCTTATGAGCTCAGAGCTCTCTCCCGGGACAGCATGCCAAAAACACTTTGTCTGATCCTCTCCAAATTAGTTTATAAATAAACCCCACCAATTAGCTTAATCCTTGTGTGCTGTTGGGTCATTTCTATCCACACTGGGCTGATTTTGAGTGCTAATTTGGCCACTATTCCAGCATATGTTTTACACAGTGGATGCCCTTCCAGCAACAACCCAGTAATGAGAAACACCCATACACACTCATACACTACAGTGTATGTGTTTGGGGGAAGCCGGAGCACCCGGAGGAAACATGGGGAGAACATGCAAAACACCAACTGACCCAGCAGAGACTCGAACCAGTGACCTTCTTGCTGTGAGGCCACAGTGCTAACCACTGCGCCACCATAACGTCCTCCAATTGTAATAAAAATATCCCCAAACAGGGAAGCTTAAACTCAAAAAGAGAAAGGGGAAAGACAAAGACAGACACACCTTTAGTTTATCAGTCCTGTAAGAGCAGCGCGTCTATATTTGTGTGTCCTGTTTTCTCATCTCCGTCTTCATCTAATCTGCTCTAACCGGCCGCTTCTCTTGACTCCAGAACTGTCCTTTTGTTTTCGCTGGTTATATTTCAGCTGCAGATTGAAGGAAATAAACGAATGTGTTAAATCCTTGAGTGTAAAAGGAGGAGTGTGGTGTTCTGATGTGTGTTTATTACAGCTGGTGTGTGTTTATTTCCTCGTGTGGACATTCATGAAGGCGGCCTTGAACTCGCTGTACAGTTGATGGTGTAGTTAAATCGGGTGTCCTTGTGCTCTGCATAGAGAGAAAGCTCAGTGTTCATGTTTCTGAAGCTCTTCTCTGAATGTGACGCCGCTCAGGGTCTTTCATTCTGCTGCGCTCAGAGGACGAGGAGAGCTGCCTGTGTAGTGTGCTTCAAACAGGAATAAAGGATATTCATTTACCTTCAGCTTAGTCCCTTTATTAATCAGGGGTCGCCACAGCGGAATGAACCGCCAACTTCATTCATTCATTCATTTTTTTTTTGGCTTAGTTTCTTTATCAATTAGCAGTCGCCACAGCGGAATGAACCACCAACTTCATTCATTCATTCATTCATTTTCTTTTTGGCTTAGTTTCTTTATTAATCAGGGGTCGCCACAGTGAAATGAACCACCAACTTCGTTCATTCATTCATTCATTTTCTTTTCGGCTTAGTCCCTTTATTAATCAGGGGTCGCCACAGCGGAATGAACCGCCAACTTCATTCATTCATTTATTTTCTTTTCGGCTTAGTCCTTTTTTTAATAAGGGGTCACCACAGCAGAATGAACCACCAACTTCATTATTCATTCATTCATTCATTTATTTTATTTTCGGCTTAGTCCCTTTATTAATCAGGGGTCGCCACAGCGGAATGAACCACCAACTTCATTCATTCATTCATTTTCTTTTCGGCTTAGTCCTTTTATTAATTAGCAGTCGCCACAGCGGAATGAACCACCAACTTCATTCATTCATTCATTTTTTTTTCAGCTTAGTCCCTTTTTTAATTAGGGGTCGCCACAGCGGAATGAACCACCAATTTCATTCATTCATTCATTCATTTTTTTTCTTTTCGGCTTAGTCCTTTTATTAATTAGGGGTCACCACAGCGGAATGAAACACCAACTTCATTCATTCATTCATTTTCTTTTCAGCTTAGCCCCCTTACTAATCTGGGGTCGCCACAGCAGTATGAACCACCAACTTCATTCATTGCTTCATTTTTTTTTTGGCTCAGGCCCTTTATTAATCAGGGGTCGCCACAGCGGAATGAACCACCGACTTCATTCATTTTCTTTTCGGTTCAGTCCCTTTATTAATCAGGGGTCACCACAGCAGAATGAACCACCAACTATTCCAGCATATGTGTTACACAGCGGATGCCCTTCCAGCCGCAACCCATCACTGGGAAACACCCATACACACTCATTCACACACACACACTCATACACTACGGCCAATTTAGTTAATCAATTCCCCTACAGCGCGTGTGAGTGTGTGAGTGTTTGTGTGTGTAAGAGTGCGTGAGTGTTCACTTGAGAGAGTGTGTATGCAGGTGTGTGTGCATGCAAGGGAATGTGCATGTGTGTGTTTGCGTGTGCATGTGAGTGCGTGTATGAATGTATGAATGTTTGTGTGTAAGAGTGCATGAGTGTGCGTGTGTGTTTGTGTTCATCTGTGAGTACATATGTGTGTGTGTG
>CAIGQQ010030863.1:35099-45524 GCA_903798035.1 Danio albolineatus | reverse complement strand
GCAGCCGACAAATCTGCAGCGACTGCGTGATGCTATCATGTCAATATTTTCCAATGAATCTAAAATACTATCCAAAAAACCAAACAACATAATGTTTTAGGGAATAATATAAAGTGAAATGACAGATATAGATGGTATATTATAGCTGTGAATAACACTGCAGGGTTTGGTGTGTGTAATCAGAATATAGCGCAGCTTGAGTTCAGAACACTTTAGATGAGCGTCTCATAAATGTAAAAATATCCCTGAGATTGACTGCTGAAGTGTATTAGTCGTCTATATATGACTCTTCTCAGATCTTGTGTCTGCTCTCGTTGTTGTAGATGCTGCAGATGTTGCGTCTCCAGGATCTCCCGGCGGCGCTGCAGTGAAGCGTTTTCCATGCGAGTTCTGCGGCCGCACGTTCACACTGAGCACAGAATGGGAGCGACACGTCCTCCGACACGGCATGTGAGTCTACACACCACTCCTCTTGTTTGCTGACTCATCGTGTGATTAATTGTTTGCAGGTGTAATGTGCAGGGTTTGACTATAGCTGCGTCCCAAATGTTATGCACTTACACACTCTACAGTATAGTATAAGTATGTAGTGTCGACCCAAATGGAACACTAATGTTTTTACTAACCTTTTTACCAAAGTAGTGAAATAAATGACCAAACTACCAAATAATACCTGTCTTACGCAGTATAACCGCGCTCACCATCAGGAGGCGCTATAATCACTCTTGTAGAATACTGCTTTCGCCATCCAAAATAAATAGAGTTGTTTAACATGTGCGCCCGATAGCTCCGCCCCTTCTGCTACGTGTGCAAAGCTGCAGTCGTTGTGTGTTTGAAGTGTCCATCATTACGCACATCATTTACCGCTGGAATGAGTGCATGATCCGGGTGATTAAAGTGCACTTATTATTCTTAGAGTTTTTAGTGTGAACGCTCTACTTACACTATTTACACTACAAAATGGTGTAGATTAGTGCGTAAGTATGTGATTTGGGACGCACCTTATATCTTGAGTTCTCTTGTGTGATCAGATTAAGATCATATTACCTTATATCCATTGGTTTTGAGAGCTAAAGTGACAGTGTGCTTTTCTTTAAAACACTTTTATCATAGATTACACAACACTGACATGAGCTTAAAACTCCTTAAACCCCCCCCCCATACACACTCACACTTTAGATCATAGATATGAAAATATCATGTTTGACTTAAATGATTGCCAATCTTCGACACTTTGGGGCATAGATTTAAGGTTGGTCTCATTTTAAAAAGGACACTCATCAGATTGTATGGAGGGTAAATCCTGCCAATTTTAAATAAATCAAATGAACATCGGAAATTAAAATGAAAATCAGATTAACAATTTCATTATTAAACACTGCCTGCAAAATATCTGCCAAAACTCAAAATGAAATTATTTAATTTTCAGTGTGATCACACATCATCCCTGTCAAATTGATAAATAAAATGAAGTTGAAGATTTAACACTTCATTTCCGTGTCAAGACTGCTAAAATTAAAATGATAAACCAAACTAAAAACACAATTCACATTAAAACGTAAATTTATGTTTCCATTTTGAATTCTTGATCCGGGCCTGAGCACAAGTGATTGACATGTTGAGTTAATCCAAAGACGCGAATAGATGTCCTGTGGTTCGATAAGCACGAATGAGTTGACGTGAAGGACACAATTCTCGCAAATAAAGCGGTGCAAGCTGAGTGTTTTGCGTGTTTGACACGCGTAACGCATGTTTTGCGCAAAACACCCGAATTCAAAAATCTGAGCTTCAGCGGACATTCGCGCCGTGTTAACCAATCAGGAGCTTGCTCTTGTGGGGGTGTGATTATGACGTAGCGCCTGTTGTTGGTGTCCCGGGGTAAGATCCTCCTGCCGACACCCACAACAGTTCATCAAACTGGGCTCGGCTCAGTCAGAAGCACCGCTGAACGCCTCCATCATCCAGGTTCAGTTTCTGGAGGAGCTGATGAACTTTCAGAGCTGGGTGTACCTCTGAAATAATCTAGTGGACTCAGATACAGCTCCAAACGAATCGACGCTGTTTATCAGCCTTCATAAAGCACATAAACACAGTTATTCTCTCTATAAAATCCACTAAGGGTGTGACGAGATCTCGGGCTATGAGACTAAATCGCGATGAGATTTCTCGTCGAGGTGGAAAGTTGCCTCGTGAGTTGTGATGTTATGATGGAGCGTGAGGCTGAGTTTAGCACTGAAGATTGGACACCGGATTAGATTTGAACTGCACATTAAGTGCTTTGCACACACCTGGCAATGCAGGCTGGCGTCGGTGTTGCGCTTCACTTATTTGCTCAGGCGGGCAACCAATCTCTAACCGCTTCTTTCTTCACCGGAGTTCAAAGGTTGCAGTGTCCTAAAGCAGAGGCTGCTACAACTGCAGTCACACACATTAACCACAGCTCACAACATGCGATGGAACAGCACTTCAGATATGCTTAAAGCCATAATCGTCATAACACTAATCGAGTTAAGACATGTGGAGTGCTCCTATTTCAGTCATATTTTTGAGTTGCAGTACAGACATGTAAACGCCGTAATCAAACTATTACTGTTGTGTTGGACTTTTAGCTTCTCTGCACCCATCCAGTCAGTAAAAGACCACAAACACACACACACCAGCGAGTATGCGCACACACACAATAAACTCCTGGAGACACACGCCTGTCATCATCTTCATCACCAAACACACATTTATGCTGTCCAGAAAAAACACAGAAGCTGTCGCCGAATGAAAGTGAAACTGCTGAAGAATTAAACACCAATAATGACATGATTACACGCATTTAAACAAAAAAGTTCAACTTGTGGATAAGAGATTCTTATGTGAAACAGTACAGGAGAGAAGCTATTGAGTTTACAGCTAAATGTTTAGCGGTGTTTGCATGTCCTTTATGGCTTAATTAATTAAAATAGAAGTACAAAAAACATTCATGACAAGTTCATTTTAAAAAGTTACATTTAAACTTAAACTTTAAGTTTTTAAAAATTAAAAACTTTTCAGCTGAATAAAATATTTTCCATTTTAAATATTTCATCATTGAAGATTTATTAAAAATAGTGTAAAAATCTCATCTCGTCTTGTTCTGGTGAACCCAATGTCATGTCTCGTCTCATAGGGTAAGGGTCTCGTCACACCCCTAAAATCCTTGTCTGTAAATCCTGCGATTTATCTGCACTTGCCGCGTCTGAGTGAACACAGCATGAAGCTTTCAAATCATAATCTGTTTGTCATGATTGCCTTAAGTTTATACTACAATATTATGGTCTAAAAATGTAAACGCTAATAATCCCACAGGCTGTAGGGTGACAGTAACTGTGTTTAAATCTATTACTCGTCCTACATATCATAATACAGCAGTAAATATGTGTTCAGAAGACTCAGACCTTTCCAACCGTATATAGTTTGTCATGATTAGATTAGAATTTAACCTCTTAAGAGTAACGTAAACTCTGCTTCATGTTTTCAGGACTGTTAACGGCAGCAAGACAGAGGGCAGTCCTGTTCCCTCCTCAGCGCTGCCTCTGATTGGTCCCCTGGCGGTGATTGACAGAGAGCTGGACCAATCCGGCGACACCGAAGATCAATCCGACCAATCCAAGTGTCCGAACGAAGAAGACACAAAGACGCTGGAGACCAAAAACGACCCGTAGGAGCAGAACGAACGCTGTAGAGAAGCCGGCGCTCGAGAATGTCGTACGTTTGTGGTTTTCGTCTGTCCGTTTTTTTCATCGGTTTGGTTGCAGAACAACATTCGGCTGCTTCATGATCGTTTGCGCCTCGGAGGTTCGCTCGATGTTTCACGTTCGTTCAGTTGCTGAATCTTACACTGAATTTTACAAAGTGTGACTTGGTCCCTCAGGACAGATGTTGATATATTGGTAACCAATAGTGAATGAAACTGTGAGTCTGATGTTGCGCTGGAATCTCGAGTCCCTCCGTCC
Source organism: Danio albolineatus (assembly GCA_903798035.1). Taxonomy (NCBI): domain Eukaryota; kingdom Metazoa; phylum Chordata; class Actinopteri; order Cypriniformes; family Danionidae; genus Danio; species Danio albolineatus. The sequence continues at coordinate 41,541 of CAIGQQ010030863.1, read as the reverse complement.
TGAGATTTCCCATGATCCTTCATTCCAAAGCCCCCCCCTTTTTCACTCCCCATGCACTTTTAAGAGTAAAACCCTGAACCGTACCAATCGAATGTCTTCCGCGCGCACACGCTGATAGTCTTGAAGACGGTGTGTCGGCGCTTCAGAAGCTTCTTCAGGAGGGACTCGGGTTCTCTCCGGATGTCGCCTGACAGTTTCACTTTTTTTACATTTTAGCCTTGTGTTAATCTTCCTGTAGCTGAATTCCTTGAGGAATAGTTGTCATCTTATTTATCTAGATTTATCAGAGGTTTGATTCTTTTAGACGTGATTTTAAAGTGTGTGTGTGTGTGTGTGTGTGTGTCGCTCCCCTAAACGAAAAGAAACTCGTAGCACATTGCTACCGGTGAACGATTTCTAGTACTTCCGCTTTGACTTTAATAACGGCTGATGCGCTATTGGTCCAGAGGCGTTCCTGATGAATCTCATTGGTCGGTTATCCTCCCGTTCTGCATCTGATTGGCTGATCCGTATAAAAGGAATAATCTCTTCAGGAATTCCTCCTGACTGTTCAGAGATAGCTTAACGTTTACACAGCGTTTGTTCTTACATATCATGTTTGATGAATGTTTTCAGATCGAATATCTGAACGTAACGTTCCCTTAATGGTGATAAAACTAACGCTAGCGTACAAAAAACAACAGATTAAAACGTCTGAAAAGAAATGTTATGAACAGCTCTGTGGTCATTCAGGAGTAATGTATTACTCAACGCTCGCTGAAATATAACGTTATGAACATTCTTCCAGGAACGTTACGAGAACGTTTGTTCAGAGTTTTCTGGTCTTTAATAATAATAATAATGTTTTTACAAATCTTTTATTGAGTCCTAAATGGTTATCTTTTGGTTTAGAAAGCATTCAGAAGTAACATTCCCTTAATATTACTCAATGTAAACAGGGACGTTTGTGAACATAAACAATTCTGTTTTCGTGCATATATTTGCGTTTGTGGAATTGAGATGTATTCGAGAATTACTTCAAGCGAAGCTCTTCCAGTGATGTTGCTAAAGGCCAGATAACGCTGAATGATCCTTCTTTTAACGTTCTCTAAATGTTTCCATAATGCAGTTGAGGACTTAATTGACCCCCTTTATATTAAGTGTCCTTAACTACTATGTACTTGCATCGAAAAATAAATACAGTGTACTTACTGTGTTCATAATGTGTTTGAGAACACTTGTGGTGCTCTTGAGTTGATATAGGGGGAGGGTTAAGGACAGGTTTGGTAGGTTTAAGGATGGGTTAAGGTGTAAGGGATGGCCACCAATGTAATTACAGAAATTAATTACAGATGTAATGACATACAGGTATTTAATCAAGCATAAGTACTATGTAAAAACATGTATTTACACAATAAGTACACTGTAATGAATTATTAATTTTTGTGTAAGTACACATTAGTTAAGGACACTTCATATAAAGTAGGACAGAATTAATTATAATAATTACTAGGGCCAGACGGAATCTGCGGACATTTTTTGCTGTTTCTGCAGAGTATTTTGTTAATAATCTGCTTATTTATGCGGAATGATTTTGGGAGTCTCATAACTAAAACCTTAATATATGAAATTAAGTAAAACCTTTTTAACTTTTATTTAATGTTTATAATGCAAATCCAATTAGATCCACTTTAGTTCAACCCAGGCTCATTCTGAGAACATGGTCCTGAGTACGTTCTGGAGGCTGTGAGATACGTCCCGTGAGGTACGTCTTTTTGCACTTTTTGTTTTCGCAAATCCACGAGAGTCCGCTGCGGATGCTTTATAAGATCTCAAATGTCTCTCGCGAGTGCTGGTCATGCCTGCTGTTCTTGCGTAAATCCACCAGAGGCCGCTGTGTACGCTTTTTGAGATCTCAATGTCTCCCGCGAGTGCCATTCACGCCTGCTGTTCTCGCGCAAATCCACCAGAGGGCGCTGTGTACGCTTTTTGAGATCTCAAATGTCTCTCGCGAATGCCGTTCACGCCTGCTGTTCTCGCGTAAATCCACCAGAGGACGCTGTGTGTGCTTTTTGAGATCTCAAATGTCTCTCGCGAGTGCCGTTCACACCTGCTGTTCTCGCGTAAATCCACCAGAGGGCGCTGTGTGTGCTTTTTGAGATCTCAATATGTCTCTCGCGAGTGCCGTTCACGCCTGCTGTTCTCGCGTAAATCCACCAGAGGGCGCTGTGTACGCTTTTTAAGATCTTAAATGTCTCTCACGAGTGCCGTTCATGCCGTTCACGCCTGCTGTTGTCGTGTAAATCCACCAGAGGCTGCTGTCGGCTGACTGACTGTTTGACTGACTGACTGACTGACCAATCGACTGACCCACCCTCCTCCTTCCCTAAACCCAACCAATATTTAATAGATGGACCCCCCACACACTTCCCTAAACCCAACCAACAACTTTCAAAAAAGCAATCAGAATAAAATAAAAGCCCTCGTCTCATTTTTACCACATTTTCAGACTTTACCACATTCTCACCCTGTTATTTACTGCTTTATTTCATTATTTGGATTGTGTCTTACCTGCTTTCTGAAAGCACTCCTCACCGGACTCGAACCCCATCATCATGGTCAACTCCTCTCTATGTCTTAAATCCGCCGACAAACGCGGCGAGCTAACGGGACAAACTGGTTGCAGTGGGAAAGTCTTCCACACAAGGCGAGCGGTCGGCTGGTGAACGCGAAGATAAAACGCCGTCACACCGCCCCGTAGCATTCGTTTAAATAATGAAACGCAGCCATACGTACCTCTGACTACATAATGTGCGGTCTCCAGAAACAATCGTGAGACTACGTTTTCACAATGAGCCGGTGTTGCTTTATTTGGTAAACAAAGCAAATCTCTCGTATAAAATATTTACCAAATATCAGAAAATGGTACTTTACAAACTGTATTCAAAATAAATGATATGAATATTTCTATATTAGTCAATATTATTACTGAAATTAATTTAAAAACTGAATAAATATAAATGTACACACATTTACACCAGTAAATAAAAAGAATTAATTATGGGCTACAAATCTGCAAAAATCTGTGCGCGCTGATTCCGTGTGGGCCTAGTAATAACTAATAATATTGAACTTAGCAGTTTTTACATTTAAATATATAAATATATTCCAGCAGAACTAAAATAGACTTTCTCCAGAAGACAAATATAGGAAAATACTGTGGGGAAAACCTCTGTTAAACAGCACTTGGAAATATTAGAAAAAGATTACATCATTTTCTGAAAAAAGGTAGGTTTTTTTCTGAAAGTCTTTTGTCGGACACTAATGTAACATTTAAAAATAATTATAAAATCATAATTAGTGCTTGGCAAATTCATTGCAATCAGTCACATCCAAAATAAAAGTTTATTTTGACACACTGTATAAGTGTGTATTATATATATTTATTATCTATATAAATACACACACGCATGCATATATATTTGAGGAAAAGTTTATTTTTATTTTGATAAAGGGTGATAAGTGGGGTAGTGGTTAACACTGTGGCCTCAGAGCAAGAAGGTCACTGGTTTGAGCCTCTGCTGGGTCATTCGGCATTTCTGTGTGGAGTCTGCATGTTCTCCCCGTGTTGGTGTGGGTTTCCTCTGGGTGCTCCGGTTTCAGTCCAAACACATGCGCTATAGGGGGATTGGGTGAGTTAAATTGTCCGTAGTGTATGAGTGTGTATTGGTGTTTCCCAGTGATGGGTTGCAGCTGGAAGGTCATCCACTGTGTAAAACATATGCTGGATAAGTTGGCGGTTCATTCCACTGTGGCGACCCCTGATTAATAAAGTAACTAAGCCAAAAAGAAAATGAATGAATGAATGAAGTTGGTGGTTCATTCCGCTGTGGCGACCCCTGATTAAGCTGACAAGAAACCCAATGAATGAATGAACGTTTATTTACACGTAAAATAAACTTTGACTAAGCTGAAAAGAAAATGAATGATTGTGTCTATGTATGTGTGTGTATCACTTATGCATAATAAATATGTATTTAACACACACGCATATTATGTCAAAACAAACTTTTATTTTGGATGTGATTAATCCTGATTAATCTGTTCCCAGCACTAATTATTATATATAATAATAGTTATTTCATTCAGAAAACGTTCAAAAGTACCGTTCCAATGATGCTCGATGTGATCAAATCCGCCGTTTGCTCATGCAGAACCCAGAAGAAGTGATTTATAAATGCTGCGGGGACATTCAGGAATAACGTCTTCATAACGTTTTCAACACCTCTAAATGAAAGAGTGTGTTTCGTGTCTCCTGTTATGCTGTTTCTACACTGGACTAGTGCTGTCAGGCCTCGTGCACACTGGGACGATTTATGCTAGTTTATCTCCAGCATATTTGTCATTAATTTCCATTTCCACTGATTTCCCAGTCCAGTGAATGTGCAGAATCCCTCCCTGACAGTAGATGGCGCTTAATGAATAACAGAAATACTCCAGAACACAAGGCGTGATTTTACGTTTTTGACGCTCGCTTGTTACAGAGGAAGTCCCTTCGGATTTATTTAGGTGCTTTTTTCATTTGGTGCTTGAGCGCCACCAAGTGGGATCTACTGTACCTTCATGAACAAAACCTCCAATCTCATTGGTCGGACAGTTTTGATGTGGTGCTTCATACCAAAAGAGTAATTTGGCAAATTTTATTTGAATAAAAGAGCTGCATAAACACTGAGCTGATGACCTTTCAGAATGAAGTCAATTTCTTGATGAATCTCATTAGTCAGGCGAGTTTAAACGCAGTGCGTCAAACTAAAAACGTGAACAGAAACTCCTTATTTAAATGCGAGATGTGATTACCTTTGAAGATTAAGTACATTCTTCACCAATCTCATTGGTTTGATTGTTTTAACACGGCGTCATACCAAAAACAATATTTTATCTAATGAACCTGGGGCGTTTGTTTGTGCATGAGTGACAATTACTAACATAATTTCATAATTTTACATAATTTCCGAATTATTTTTATTTTATTTTAATTTAAAAAGTATTTGATATTTAGCAAACTAAGCTAATTACCTTTCAGGATTAAGCAAATTGTATCACCATTCTCATTGATCGGACCATTTTAACGTAACACGTCATATCAAAGAATGTACATGAGGTGTCGTTTAAATTAAAGTCAGTATTGTGCCTGGCATTTTACACAAGCTCACATTAGCGTTCTTTGTTTAGAGCGTAAAACATTGTCGATAAATGTGCACGGATAATCATCCCAGTGTACACGAGACCATCCCCAGCAGACACCGGACGTCAACATGAATGTCCGCAGAAGTTCAGATTTTCGAACTCAAGCGATTTGCGTGAAACACGCGATACGCACGTCAATCGCGCAAAACGCTCAACTCACACCACTTCATTCGCGCGAATTACGTCATTCACGTCACCTCATTCACGTGTATCGCGTCATTAATGCCGCCTCATTCGCGTGTATGGCGCTGCAGGATGTCTATTCGCGTCTTTGCATTGACTTAACATGTAAATCGTTCTCGCTTGACGCTTCTTCCTCGTCTGGTGTGAACGCAGCATAATGATGTTACAGCTTGACGTTGTGTGGACGTTTCCAATATGACGTCTATCAGATGTTGTATTTTGGTTGCCATACCTGACGAGTAAATGTCAGTATCTGACATCGGTGTGACGCTGGGTTAAGAATAAAATTTTGGTCAGTTTCCAACACAACCTAAAATCAACCAAATATCAACGTCATTTCATGTTGTAATAGGACGTCAAAATAATGTCCTTAGATGCCGGCGACCTCAATCTAACCTAATATTAACGTCTTATGACATTGTGTGTCTGCTGGGTTTTAGTTTCTATAAGCTGACGGACGAATGACAAAGCGACCGCGCGACTGTTCCTCTAAACGAATGTTCTCCGTTAAATAAAAGACGCGGTTATCTTTCAGAATGAAGTCAATCTCATTGGTCGGATTTTTTAACATGATGCGTCGTACCACAAAACCAACACTAGAATGTTTTTAGTTGTCGCTCACATCAGCAGCCTTTATTTAGAGTGGAAAACATTTATTTAGGCGTCACAGTGGCGCTGTGGGTAGCACAATCGCATCACAGCAAGAAGGTTGCTGATTCGAATCCCGGGTCAGTTGGTTTTTCTCCCAGTGTTGGTGTGGGTTTCCTCCGGGTGCTCGGGTTTCCCCCACAGTCCAAACACATGTGGTAAAGGGGAATTGGGTAGGCTAAATTGGCCCTAGTGGATGTGTGTGAATGTGTGTGTACGGATGTTTCCCAGTGATGGGTTGCAGCTGGAAGGGCATCCGCTGCGTAAAACACATGCTGGATAAGTTGGCGGTTCATTCCGCTGTGGCAGAAAAATAAAGGGACTAAGCCGAAAAGAAAATGAATGAATGAATGAAGTTGGCGGTTCATTCCGCTGTGGCGACCCC
>CAIGQQ010030862.1:1168560-1183766 GCA_903798035.1 Danio albolineatus | reverse complement strand
TCCTGAATTATTATTCGCTCTCCTGAATTATTATTCGCTCTCCTGAATTATTATTCGCTCTCCTGAATCATTATTCGCTCTCCTGAGTTATTATTGGCTCTCCTGAATTATTATTCGCTCTCCTGAATTATTATTGGCTCTCCTGAATTATTATTCGCTCTCCTGAATTATTATTCGCTCTCCTGAATTATTATTCGCTCTGCTGAATTATTATTCGCTCTGCTGAATTATTATTCGCTCTCCTGAATTATTATTCGCTCTCCTGAATTATAATTCGCTCTGCTGAATTATTATTCGCTCTGCTGAATTATTATTCGCTCTCCTGAATTATTATTCGCTCTGCTAAATTATTATTCGCTCTCCTGAATTATTATTCACTCTTCTGAATTATTATTCACTCTCCTGAATCATTATTGGCTCTCCTGAATCATTATTCGCTCTCCTGAATTATTATTCGGTCTGATGAATTATTATTGGCTCTTCTGAATTATTATTCGCTCTCCAGAATTATTATTGGCTCTCCTGCATGTGTTTTCAGGCGGGTGAATCGTGTTGATTTCGACTGTCTCAGTAAGGCTCCTCTTCATGTCATGTTGGCCTCTATGAAGCTGATGAAGTTGGCGATGTGTGTGTAGACGGTGTAGAGCTCCGGGCTGCAGACTGAAGACTCGAACCCGAAGCTGACCAGCCCGAGGAGCGTCCAGTGCTGCGGGGTGTGCGTGGAGCCGGCCGGGGACAGCAGGATCCCCCCGGTGTCGGCAGGGCAGATGTTGGAGCGCTCCTCCTGCCGTCCGCACAGCATGTTTTCAGACACACTGATGGGCAGGCCGTGGCTGGCGTACTGCTGCTCGCACTGCACCGTATCCCCCATCAGCACGCGGCCCACCCGCGCACGCTCCCCATCTGCATCCAAAGGTTCCGGCTCCAGAGACCAGCCCGTCACCAAACCCTGGTCTGCAGTCAGCTGAGGGTCCGGCAGGCACACCGGCACCACATGCTCTCCGATACGAGCCTTATCCAGCAGCTTCAGCACCGCCACGTCTGAGTCCAGAACCAGAGGGTCAAAGTTAGGGTGCAGAGCGATGGAGGAAACCTGCAGTGAAGAGCACAAGAGTGTTATCTTTGAGAGAGTCCTTATCTTTATTCCTTTAAACCCTCCTGTTAATCATGTTTATTCTATTACGATGATACAGAGAAGTTCCCCATGCTGCTTTATCCTCCTCGTGCAGATTATAAAGCGTCTGCTGTGTGTGAGGATGCTCTGATCATGATGCTGACTGCTTTAGCTCTGCAGTGTTGGGGGTTTTCCAGCACTTTAGCATTACTGTTACAGATGTCCTTCAGCAGACAGACTCTGGATGAGAACAGTGTTGCTGCTTTTAGCCATTCCCTTACAATAGTCAAAGCTCGACGCCGCAGAGGTGGAACAATCAGACGTGCTCAAATACAGTGAGTAAACGTATATAATACATTAATATAATATAATAATAATAATATAATAATACATGAATAAAGGTTTCCAGAGCTCATCAATATTTGTCAAACTCACTGAGCCGAAAGGGTGTCATATAATAATGCTGTACTGTGTGAACTGTCTCTGGCTTCCCTCATATATTTGGTAAAATACGTTCCTGTTCCTCATCATTCTTTGTTGTTTGTAATTTCTTATACTTGTGTTTTATGTTTATTTTATTCTCGTTTATGTAAAGCACTCTGAATTAGAAATATAGAAAAACAATGCCTGCCTTATCTTTCATCGTACAACAATCATTTGTGAAACACTGTTATATAAGCATGATATAGGTGCTCCACATTGATGATCAATATATATATATATATTGGTCTATGCATACTCTAATATCAGTCTTTAATGTCTAGTTATTTTCCCAGAGATGGGTTGTGGCTGGAAGGGCATCCGCTGCGTAAAACAAATGCCGGATAAGTTGGCGGTTCATTCCGCTGTGGCGACCCCGGATTAATAAAGGGACTAAGCCGAAAAGAAAATGAATGAATGAATGAATGTCTAGTTATGTTTCATTCACCCTGTAAATAACATATCTAATTATACGTAGGGTTGTTTATAGATGTTTATATGTTTATCAAATTGTTCTTGAATTATTCATAGAATTAGAATAAATTTTAGAATGAAAGTTTGATGAATCATGATTTATTTGAGTGAACATCTGTGCGGATGCATGGTTAGTGAATGAGACACACTGTTCAGGGGCTTTTCCTGATGTTAATATGGTACCTGAAGGTTCAAATATGTTCATTCATTCGTTCATTCATTTTCTTTTCGGCTTAGTCCCTTTATTATTCAGGGTTTGCCACAGTGGAATGAACCGCCAACTATTCCAGCACATGTTTTACGCAGCGGATGCTCTTACAGCTGCAACCCATCACTGGGAAACATCCACAAACATTCATTCACACTCATACACTACGGACAAGTTAGTCTACTCAGTTCCCCTATAGCGCATGTGTTTGGACTGTGGGGGAAACCGGAGCACCCGGAGGAAACCCACACCAACACGGGGAGAACATGCAGACTCCACACAGAAACACCAACTGACCTAGCCGAGACTCGAACCAGCGACCTTCTTACTGTGAGGCCACAGTGCTAACCACTGCGCCACCATGTTGCCCGGTTAAAATATGTAGCTGAATAAATACATAAATATATATGTTTTCGATAGGGCAGGGTAAAACTCTTTCACTAGCCCAACTGGAGCGTTAGAAAGCAACTAAACCCTGTAGAATTCCAGAATTCCAGGGTCAGAGGTATCACTGACCCGTAGCGTCTGCAGGCCTTTAGTGTGTCTGCGCTCGCTGCGGTAGTGTTTCCCCAGCGTGACCCTGAGTGTGTGTGTGTCCAGCGGGTGTGTTTTCCCCAGTTCCGTGACGCAGTGAGCAGCGACCACCACACTGCGCTGGTTGACCAGAGCTCCGCTGCAGACCAGCTGCCACCCGTCCTCCGCCTGATCCTCCGCCTGATCCTCCTTCCCGCTCTTCAGCTTCAGCTTCAGCTTCCCTGCTGGACGTCTGTAGATGGAGGCCAGCCACGGCCACCGCGTCTGCTCCGGCTTCTGTGGGTCGAAGGCCGCCAGCTTCCCACACACTGACACACACACACAAGATCTTCATCGGTTTCAGCAAACGTGTCGTGAAGTCTCACAAAGCAAACAAAGTAAGAAAACACACTGCAATCTCTGCACTCTTGCTGAGCAGATTCCCATAATCATCATGGAGACACTTACAAATACCTAAACCTGCATCATAAGTCTAAATATGTGCGCTCATAATGTGGACGTGTGTGTTGTGGATCTCTGCATGTGTGTGAATGATGCTCAGTGGCGCCCTCACCTGGAGAGCAGGAGACGTGGCGTCCGCTCCACTTGCCCATCTTCAGGCAGGTTCTGCGGGAGCTGCCCGAGTGCTGGTAATACTGAGACACACACTCGTACTCGATGTGTGTGTACAGATGGTGGAAACCCTGCGGGAGCGTCGGTAAGCCCAGCGGGCTCTGCGTCGCACGCACATCCTTCAAGAAGATGGTCGACATGGAGGAAGAGTAAAACTTGTGCACCGGAGTCTTCCTGAAATACACAGACAGAACACACTGATTCAAGGAGCACCTACTGCTCCCTATTTTACAAGCTGTGTCTCTACTGTCTCTAGAGTGTGTGTGTGTGCGTGTGTGTGGGTGTGTGAGCTGAGAATAACACACAGATAATGTTTTTTACCTCTCTGAAACTGACCCTAGATCCTAATTGTGGCATTTTGGTGACTGTCGCTTTAAATGCAAATGAGATTCAGTAGAGGGCGGAGCTACAGATGGTTGTGCATCAGCATGATGATGATGAAATACTTATTTTAAGATACTTATTTGATGAAATCCAGCAGGTATAATGATCTTGACTTGTTTCTAGTTTGTCTCATCTTAAATCACTGATTTATTTCTGTGTTTGCACTGTGTAAAGATGCAGATAAGATACAGAGGGACAGGAACAGTAGTGTGTGTTTTCACCTGGACGGGACGTGAGGAGGAAGAACTTTCTGTCTGACCAGAACAGAGACTTTCGGCTCTCGACATGCTGGAAAAAACAACAACAACACAACAGAAATCAGGCCACGAGAGCTGACGTTACTACAGGGTATATTAAAAAAAGAAAGTTGTGATTTCCAAATTTCCTTTAACTCATATTTCATTGCAGACAACACAACAAACATCATTTAAAGTGTTCCTCATGATTAATATTGTTTTTTTAAATAAACATATTCCAATTTTGGTTCCTGCAGCACACTTCAAAAACATTGTATCAGTAATGCATGTCCCAATTTTTACCAATGCCGTTCCCTTTACTTATGCTTAAAACACATTTAGGGACTGAAGACACCAAGTGCTGAAGTGTTTCAGGTGTGATTTTGTCCCATTCAAGTCTTAAGGTTGGCTTAACAGTACGGGGTTTTCAATGTTGTGCCACACATTCTCTATTGGAGACAGGTCGGGGCTGCAGGCAGGCCAGTCCAGCAGCCGTCTCCTCTTCCTCCTCCGCAGGACTCTGTAATGTGTGTGAATGTGGTTCTGGTGAATCTGCATGGGCGTCCCTGGAGAAGAAGCAGCATATTGTGCTCCAGAATCTCTCTGTGCTGTTACCTTCGCCAAGGCCACCGACACACCCCCAGACCATGACAGACCCTGGCTTCTGGACTTGTTGCTGGTCACAGTCTGGATGATCCTTTTCTTCTGTGGTCCGGAGCACATGGTGTCCATTTCTCCCAGAAACACCTGAAATACTGATTCATCAGGACACTGTTAACATAGGGCTTCCTCTCGGCCCAGTGCAGTTCTGACTGGCGTTTGTGGATGTAACTCTGTATCGTGCTGCTTGTCAAAGGTTCACCGCAGTAGTCCTGAGCCCATGTGGTGATCAGCTTCTAGATGAATGAGGACACTTGATGCAGCGCCCCCTGAGGGCTCGGAGGTCACGCTTGTTCAGCTCAGGGTTGCGCTCTTGTCCTTTACGCACTGAAACTCCTCCAGACTCCTTCAGTCTTTAATGATGTTCTGCACTGCTGAAGGTCAAATATCCACATGTCTTCCTCTCTTTCTCTGAGGAACATTGTTCTTCAACATCTCCATCATCTCCTCACTGGCGATCCTCGGCCCATCTCTGCTCCTGAAGGACTAGACCTTTCCTGATGCTGCTTCTGTAGCAGATCATCATCACAGCACCTGCCATTATTTTTACTCCATCACTACTTCAGCAGTTTACCTGATTACTAGCCCTGAACTGCTCCTGTCCCAACTGTTTTGGGAATGTGTTGCAGGTCTGAATGGCAGGAAAGGATGGGTATTTACCAATAAAGTAGACAAAACATCACATATTTTGTGTTCATATTATCTGCAATCAAACACAAACAAAAGGGTCAGATTGATTACTGCAGTAAACCCAGAGGTCAGGGAATGAACGGTACCTCTGATGCAGACGGGTTGAGCTCCAGACCAGCTGCCGTCAGCCTGACAGGTTCTGCGGTCGCTGCCCACCAGAGCGTACGACTGGTTACAGAAGAAGCGCAGAGTTTCAGGACGCAGACCAGACACACGCTCAGAGAAACCGTGATAAAGCGGAGGCGGTGGAGGACACGCACTCACTTCACCTGCTGAGAGACACCAGAGTAAACATCAGAGTGAACATCATGAAGACAGATCCGCATGTGTGAGACTACAGCCGTTCCGCTTCACAGTCACATTCACTTTAAAGGGCCATGAAACACCAGAGCACATGTGTTGAGCTGTTGTCAGTCATATATGTGTCCCGCGCTGCTGTAAACACTATGAGGACACGTATAATTGACTAAAAAGTGAAAATTGGTTGTTTTTGCGTTATTTCCAGCAAATTCGTTCTTCTGGTTTGAAACGAGTGTTTGAGGCTGCGTCACGCCGATGAGATCCATGTGTGTACTCCAGCGTGGAGAGTGGACGTCTGTACCGGCGAGAACATCGTGACGTCTCTGAGCGTGCAGCATTAAGTCATAAGAAGGACGTTGTTCAACCCAATCAGTGTGCACTACTTCATTAATAATCATGACAGCTTCGAAGAGTGTGGCTGATACAGTGTTCAGACGGCAGAGCGACGCCAGGGTGACAACACAAGTGGAAGAATAAGGATTGTTTGGAGACGCAGGTCTTCAGTGTTGCGTTTATAAATGTGCTCCAACAACGGCTCCAGTTGGTGTTCATTGTCCTGTCAGCTGATTGGTCAGTAGGCGATCAGTGGTGTTTGTGTGTTTATTCAGATGGTGAAGTTAGTGTGTATGGTCAGCAGTACTCTCTCAGTGTTTACAGACAGACCTCAGTCAGATGATTAGAGCTGTTACTGAGTTTACAGCAGGTTAACATCACTACAGTATTATAGACGGAAAGATCCGTGTAAAGTGTAAACATCTTAAACCATTACTGTCGTGGAGAGTTTTCACCGCATTTAGTGACAGAATAGTGTATACACACACAGGGCTTTCTGATGCTGCCTACAGAGTGCATCTAGTGACCGAGAAATGCGGAGGATTTTTTTTCCTGAAATACGCCGTGCGTTTCAAATACTCCATTAAATCTGCACTCCTCCAGCAGTTACTCACATTTAATATCTGGTTTGTCACGGGGGACATGCAGGAAATGCTCCTGAATAAACGTGAAAGTGCCAAACTGCAGTTAAAGTCCAGAAATTAATCATTTGGCAAATAATAGGATGACTGACGTCCATGTAAACACAGTCACTGTCTTTCTCCCCTGCGTCTGTGTGTTTGTTGTGCCTCTGTGAATGGAAACTCCCATTTTTATGCAAAACCTTCCCTCTTTCCCTCCCCTGACACGCCCACCTAAACAGAGCTGGACACGCCCACTTTCCTGAGCTTTTCCAAGCTAGAGGTGTGAACTCACCCTGCTGAGACTGGGGGGTTTCGTGGCCCTTTAAACTATGTGAGGTGTTATGTGGACATATCAGCAATACTACAGACGACAGGTACTCGATGACATTGGTGCAGTGTGAACTCTCTGCTCAAGGGTGTGCTGGGGAGAATCTGCTCAGAGACTCAGACACCAGAAAGCTCTGGTTATTAACAGCGCTGTTTCTGAACAGGAGGCAGTCAGTGGGAATATAGCGAGATAGTTACACGTCGCTCTAATATTTTCTTGCACGTATATAAAGGTGTTTCATTGTAGCCCACACTGTGAGAAGCTGAACGTGTGTGATGTGGAGGAGTTTGTGAGATTCACCTTCGTTCTGTGCGTTTGGCTGAGGCTCTGCTGTGGGTTCGGGCTGTACATCTGCTGTCTCTACATGTACCGGATCCTCCTGAAGCGCAGGTTTAACCGCGGCTCTCTCTGTGCTTCTGCTGGCTGTGGTTGTGGTTTCTGTGCTGTAATGAACAGCAGTGGATGATGGAGGTTCTTCAGTTTGCTTCAGCAGCAGCATGTCTATATTCTCCTCGATGTCATTGCTGTCGAAGAATCCCGTGTTATTCTCTTGCTGCGTGGCGTCGATTTCATTGAGAAGGTTTTCCTCTTTCCTGTCTTCACTCAGTCTTGATATCGTATATTGAGGTCCTCTATCTGCTCTGTCATCTTTAGTTTTGTCCTCCGTCGTCTGATTGTTCTCCATCTCATTGTCTATCAACACAATATCTACAAATTCCACATCTTTGGTTGGAGTTCTGACTTTCTCTTCGATGTGTAGATCTTTATCGAAGAGTTTAAGAGTGTCTTTATCCTCTCCAGGATCTTTCTTTTCAATAGTGTTGATGCTGCCGTCGGCCTCCTTATATTCAGCTTTAGGCTTTTCCTTCACTAAAATGCTGACAATCTCTTTGTCCATGTCTTTCCCCAACACCAGATCGTAGTCCTTCCCAGCGGTGGGCTTCTGTGCTTTAATATCTTTCTCTGGTTTGGACTCGTTTTCCTTTTCCTGTGAGGTTTTGTTCTTGGCATCGCCCACATCGTCTGCTCCAGCGGGCTTGAGTTTGCCTTTGTTTTCCTCATGATCTGCTGTAGGAATCACATTCGGCTCTGAAAACACAACACATTTATGTTTAATTAAAACACTTCACTATATGCAAAAGGTACCATTGGAAAAACTAAATCACCAGACCTACTTTATGTGCCAGTGAAAACTGATAATAAAGATTTAGTGTACATTGACCTGGGAACACTTCCTAAAAGACACTAATTTAAACAGCATCTATTATCCTTATCATCCCAAGAGTCACATAATCTTGGATCCGGCCCGTATCCTGAGCAGATTCTTATTGTGGTAATCAATGAGTCAAGAGCTCAAGACACAGTACAGTTTCGATCTTATTGCCACATTAGATGGTTATGATATACGCCTTCAGTGATTTCCTGAAGATAAACACCAAACAATAACACAACTGGAGTAACTCCAGCAGTCGTGATCGTCTGATCTCATATGAAGCAGGAGATGGCGATGACATATGATGACGTGTGCAGGTGTTGAAGTGCTGGCCCAATTCTTAGGGGGAAGTTTTGAAGCCCTTCTCCTTAACCCTCGGTTGTAAGGGCCAAGGGGAAGGGGAAGGGGTACAAATATAGAATTGGGATTGGGCCTTAATGTGCCAGTGAAAACTGATAATAAAGATTTAATGTACATTGAACTGGGAACACTTCCTAAAAGACACTAATTTAAACGGCATCTATTATCCTTATCATCCCAAGGATCACATAATCTTGGATCCGGCCCGTATCCTGAGCAGATTCCTATTGTGGTAATCAATGAGTCAAGAGCTCAAGACTGTAGTGACCTAACAAACAGTGCCCAATACAAGTCTTTAAAACCCAACAGGTTATTAGGTGTTTTCCACCAGCCTTGGGTACCTGTGACGCAGGCTGGTGCCGTCCCGCTCCACGTGTTGTTTCCCAGGCAGGTTCTCTGAGCGGCTCCTTTCAGTTTATACTGCTTATGGCAGAAATACTGTATAGCAATAAGCACATCGTTTGGTCCATAAACCAGGAAGTGGTCGCCGTTTTCTAGCTTCGGAGGAATGCCGCAGTCTTGGAAAGGCACTGGTGGAAAGAGACAACCCAGTAATTATCAGATGCATTTCTGACATGGGACATGCATTACATTAAAGGTTTCCTTTTTATCTGTTCATGAGTCCCGGAGGATCAAACCCATGAGCTACTGTTTTCAAACCAGCTTACCGCACTGCGGAGTCGGGGAGCTCCATGAGCCGTCCAGCAGACAGGTGGAAATCCGGAAACCCTTTAAAGTGAACCCGGGGTCACACTGGAACACAACGTGACCTCCGACCCGCTCGTCCAGATGCCTCATAGAGCCGTGAGCTGGAATCAAAGGTCTCCTGCACTCCAGCACTGCCAGATCACACACACACAGATGGTACAGTATTGGAGTTTAACTGCATGGTATGAATGCACCCCGTGAGGGCAGCGTATAGGTGTAAAGCCTGATTTATAGTCCTGCGCACGACAGGTCCAGTGTAACCTAAAACACACCTCTCCAAAAATGTAACGACATATGTGTTACTACATACTTACATACTACAAAGTGATTAAGATAAGTCCTCTCTCACCATGTTCACACCTCTTTCCAGTGTACCCGGCCAGGCAGGCGCAGTGGTAGGAGCGCGAGGAGTCCACCACACAGGTGCCGTCATGCAAACACGGAGAGGAGATGCACTCTACACAAACACAGACACACGGAGCGTCATAACATACACCACTGACTGAGTAAAGCAGGTCGAGTCACTCTGACAGGGTCAAACCGTGATAGATGACTGGGTCTCATCTATCGCATCTCCGACAGGGGTCTTCAGGGCTCATATAATCGAAACTGATACTCATACTAAACACGAGGAAGGACAGACTGTGAGGGCAGCAGAGGCTCAGTGAAGGATAAGCCTGGAATGCAGAGTGACAGTGAAATACACAATGATCAATCAGAGCACCTATAGGGACGCTCATGCTGGCTGATTAGAGGAACTGGCCTCTGAAGGACAAATGTTTCCCTCTGGTCATCTTCTCCATTGCGTTCATGAGTCAATAGCAGATGAGACCCAGACATCAATTTAAAGGGGTAGTTCACCTGAAAATTAAATATGAACACAAAAGCTCAGTGTTTACTACATGTTTTGGCTGTTTATCCACAGGAAAAGCAGTATTGGGTGACTGAAACCCAAACCGTCTGAAACTCTGGGTTTGGTGTGGCTGTGTGGACATGACAACCAGAGACTTTGCCTGACAATGTCAGCGGGTTTTCTTTTGTGTGATTGGCCAGCATGGCTGGGTTCAAGCCAAATCTGAAAGATGCAATTGAGATGAATTCAAATGCGTCACATATTTCGTGTCGATCACACTGTGCCAGGGTAATCTCACGTTTGCATTGATTTATAAGCAATGCACAGATACTTTATTCTGTGTTTGGTGTGAATCTAATATAAAAGGCTTCTATCGCCCCCTATTGGTTCAGGCGTGTGCTTAACATGCATCACATATGCATTTCCATGAGGACAGAGATTCTCAGTTTATCAAACTGCATTTGTTTACGGTGGCCGAGAGAGCTTAACGCGCTGCAATTTAAGAAATGTTTTAGGGTCCTCTTGAAACATTTCCGTTGTGTTATGTGGGTGTTTTGACCAACTTGCTGCGCGTTTCTACTATTGTCTGTGTTGTGAGGATTTGCAACAGGTGTGCTGTCAAATTGATGAAGATTGTTTCTTAATTTGCTGGTGTTTTTTGTTATTGCATGTGCTTTCTTAAATTGCAGTGCGTTAACCTCTCTCAGCCACCGTACATGTTCCTGTGGACATGGCCTGAGTTCGCTGTTATCTTACACACCCTCAGGTCTGAGATCTAAGTGACGTTCCTCCTTCAGCAGAACCGCAAAGAGGATTTTTAACTGGAAATCTTGTTTTCTGGTATCCATATAATGAGGTCAGAGGGTGCTATCACATTAAGATAAATATATATATATGCATGCCAATCATAATTGCGACCTGTGGGTCCTTATGAAGTGAAACGATCCCTTCGTGCACCAAACTGCACATTATTCACAAGTATACTTTATTATCTGTTATTCACAGCCTAGTCAAACGGCTCACATACACTGAAGCATACACTACATTGCTTAATGAAGTATTTGCAGGTGTGAAATCACACTGATGCCCTTGGACATGTTTAGCACACGTTTACCTACATCGTGGATGAGCTGGGGGTGAGTAAATCAACATGATAACTTCATTTTATTAACTATTAGCAGGATAACTACAATGAAAACGATGAAGACGCTGTTCTAAATATTGTTCTGAGTGTAAAACTACAGCAGAGTTCAGAGCACAGCTATAATGATACAGATGTAGAGACGCGCCCCCTGCTGGACCCACTAACACATCCTCCAGACATACAGTTTTCCCATCCAGGAATGTCAGGACCTAACCATAACCCTAACCTTAACCCTGCGTAGCTTCAGTGGGAAACACCAGTACGATCACTGAAGTTACCTCTTTTAACGATGTTTACAGATTCTGCTGCTGCTTCCAGCCAGGTCAGACTCTGTTTTAATTTTGATGGATCTGAATATTTTTATAATAAGCAGGATAATATTTAACCTAAGAGTCAGGTGGAAAACACGCAGGATTTTTTTCTTTAACTAATAATATTAAGAATAATGATGATAATAATAATAATAATAATAATAATAATAATAATAAATATAATCTCACAGCTGATTCTTAAGGTTGTTTTAGAACGGTTTAATAGTGTAAACCAAGAAAAAAAACTAAAAGCAGTCATAGATGTGCACTTGCTCAACATGCTGCTTCCATCTAGTGGTTAAAGCATGCAATTACACCTTTGAATGGTTTTTTAAAAGAAGGTTAGCATACTTTTTTTATTTCTATCAATCTTTAATTTAATTTTTTTATTGTTATTATCTGTTGTCAAGTTATTTGACAAGGCACCGCTTTAAAACATTATATTTATAGACTGCTTGTCACGCAACAACACATGCGTCCCCATTCAGAGCCTCACCTGAGCTCTCCTGGAAGATGGCGAAAAACCCATCGAAGTGTTTATATCCATCAGAGACGAACAGCAGGTGCAGGGAACTCCCAGAGCTCCTGATTGGAGGAGGCCGCTCGTTTCCACAGTATCGACCAATTAGGCGAGAGTTCAGGCTGTCTCCGTCCCTCACCTCCACATAGTCGTACTGACAGCTGTGGTCAAACTCCAGACTGAGCATCATGAACCTGTCACACACATACACACACACACACACACACACATTAGACATTACAGTATTTTCAAAGTGAAAATCTCCACATCTTTTCACATGTGTGTGTGTGTGTGTGTGTGTGTGTGTGTGTTCAGCTTCCTGCTGCTGGGGTTTTAGTGTTTCAGTGTTTGTGAGCACATGTGAGCGCCGCTGACAGACTTTATAAGCTCGTTACTGCTCACTAATTTGTCCCCAAAATACAGTTTAATAGATCGACACACACGCCAGACCATCAGGAGACGTTTACTGGGTCTCCCTCTCACACAAACACAGTGTGTGTGTGTGTGTGTGAGTGTGCGTGTGTGTGTGTGTGTGTGTGTTTCCAGCACTAAAAATATAAGGATGAGGAAAATGAGACCCACTGCAGGCGTCTGGCAGAGATTCCCAGAGTTCCAGTGTTGGAGAGCCAGGAAAACATTACCTCTGCATTCTGGAGGAGAACAGCAGCGCTTCCACCTCAGACTGGGACTCGCAGACATCCTCACTTCACATTATTACACATCACCACTCAACTAAAGTCTATATTTTACATTAAACATGTATTTTCAGGGATAATGCTGTGTTTGACTGAGTTGATGATACTGGTGGCAGTGTTACTTGAGGAGGAGTTTATTTAGATGGTCATTACAGCACTACTTAAAGGGTCAGTTCATCCAAAACTGCTCACTATTTACTCTCCCTCAAGTCATTAGTTTCTTTATTCTGTTGAACACAAAAGAAGATGTTTTGAAGAATGCTGAAAACCATTCTGACTTCCATAGTAGGAAAAACAAACACAATGGAAGTCAATGGTTACAGGTTTCCAGCATTCTTCAAAATATCTCCTTTTGCGTTCAACAGAAAAAACTCGTAAAGATTTGAAAGATTGAGTAGATGATGACAGAATTAAGGTGTGTGTGTGTGTGTGTGTGTGTGTGTGTGTGTGTGTGTTCACCTGAGGTCAATGGTGTACGGTCGGTCGACTCTCAGTGTCCACTCACAGCGGGCGTTGTTCGGGTAACTCTCCAACACCAGATGCCCCTGCCGCTTGTGGATTAGCCCTCCACATGCTACACACACACACACACACACACACACACACACACACTCAGTCAAATCACTGTGTTAGCAGACAGAACAGGTCACCTGCTCCACCATCAGTGAGGATATAGATTTACTTTCTGACTGTGTGGCGCCCTCTAGTGTCTGAATCATGCGCAGGTTAGTGTTTACTCCATCAGCTGTTTTTATTCTGTCAGTCTCGTCAAGTCTTCTAACCAATCAAATTCTCTATAGTATCTGGCAAGCCTCACCCCCTTCTTCTCATTGGCTGTTTATTTGATGTGCTTGATCTCAACCACTCAATTACAGTCAGAAAAACAACATGCTATTGGTCGTTTTTCATGAAGGGGAGGAGCTACTTTATGCCCCACCCTCTCTTCATGTTTCAGTTGAGATCATGTCAAACAGTGAATAAACAAATGCAGAGCTGTGTGTTTTCAGTCAGACGATCGGCAGGCATTCATGAGTGTTTCGCATGTATGATCTACACTCAGAGAAGGTTTGTAAAATGATGACGCTGCACTGCAGACGGTGATGAACTCACTCATACAGTCTCCTCCAGACCATCCGGGCCGGCACTCGGCGCAGTACTGACCCTTCAGGAAGAAGTCGTCTCTCGGGGCCCAGGTGCCGTTATTACAGCGCTTACAGTTCTCGAAGATACTGCAGCCTGCATAGGAGAAAAACACACTCAATACATATAGAAAAACTGAATAAGATCAATATTATTAATTAATTAATTAATCAATTACATTATATTTATTATTTAAACAATAATAAATAAATACATAACATTTTTTTGACAAAAGTAAATCAAATATTGAAATATATAGTTTAAATGACTGATCCACAGATGAAAGTACACTGATTACAGTTCATTAATAGGTGATTTAATTACAGATAATTATATTATACCTGCCTTACATACTGTGAGTAAATAACAACAGTTCTCTATAAATCTATTCATAGAAGCACAATATATCTAAAGTATTTTTTGTTGTTGTTATTATTCAGATATTTCACATTTTAATTATATGCTAAGAAAACACATCTAATTCGTTTAGAAATGAAGCTCTGTGTAAGAAGATAAAACGATGCGGGGGAGAAGTGTTGAACACGTGAAAAAAGGAAGGTGTATTCCGGCAGTGAAAGCCCAGACAGCAGATGGAATCTCTCAGTAGTTCTTAAGCAAGCCTCTGCCCTTCCTCAGTGTAGATGAGCATCAGCTGCTTCAGTCCAACATCTACATCAGCAGGAGGATGAAGATGAGCCCAGGGTGCTCTCAGAGAAAGAAGATCAAGCTGTACAATGGCCCAGCCAATCCCCTGACCCGAACCCAATAGAGAATACAGAATAAAGCTCAGATCTGAAAGACGAAACTCACACCTGAGCAATGCAGGAGGCCATACGAGAGGCGTCTTCAAGCTGCCGTCATTACTAAAGTATTAAACACACTCCAGTAGTGATTTCTCCTCCTGTCAGTGCGCTGCTATTACACACAGCTCATGTCCCTCAGATTGTATTGTTTTGTTTTTATGTTTATGTTTGTATGTTTGGGTTTTGAATCTGAGCATGTGTGGCAGTGTTATTCACAGCACAGCGCATTGAGAAACAGCTCTGTCTGCTGACACACAGCTCCTGCTCGTGACGGTGGAGAGCACGAGACACCGGCGGTCCGAGCGAGAGCCTCCAGAGCGCCAGAGGAGCTGTGACTGTAAACAGCAGTTGCTGGATTGCTAACATCTGTCCGCTTGCATGTACAGGCGTTTAGAAGAGCAGAGCGTTTATTATCCTGATGCTGTAAAAGCCGTCTCACACACACACACACACACACACACACACACACACACACACACACAC
>CAIGQQ010030862.1:1147474-1157566 GCA_903798035.1 Danio albolineatus | reverse complement strand
AGAGGAGATGCACACATCGGACACACACCCTGAACACACACACACACTGAACGCAGCCGAGTCTCTCTTCAAGAATGGAGACAGGAACAGACTCAAGCACAGGAACAAACTCTCAAAGAATGTGTCGTCTTTTATTAGGTATTTGTTTGAATGAAATTGAATTCACAGCTTTATTTCTTTCGGTTTATTGATTTTTTTTACATTTGTGTGTTTAATATTTACAGGCTGTTTTTATTGTTTGGTTCATGAATTCTGTCTTATATTGTTCTTCATTGCCTTTACTTCATTACGCTGTACTTTGGTTATAAGTGTAAATACAGATCATCCGTCAGAGACAGCTCAACATTCAAAGTGTGAAACTATTTCATGTATTGTTTATGAGCCTAAACCATGACTATTAAATGAATTCCAAGATAAAAAGACATTTTCATGAGGTCAAGTATTATAAAATAAAAAGAAGTATGATATGTGAAATATGATATTGAGATGTAAATTCCAATTAAAAAGTCGTAAGTAAAAATATCGAGACGTAAACTCACAATACCACCGAAACAGTCAGAATTGTGAGCTGTAAACTAAGAATTCTGAGACAGAAAGTCAGACTGTGACATCAACTATGGATATTTTTAACTAATTCCAGTCAAAAAGTCAGAATTTAAAGACGTAACCTAAAAATTCAAGAGAAAAAAACAGAATTTTGAGGCATTTCCCTGATTAAAATTCTGAATTCCAGTAAAACGTCTGAATTTCGAGATGTAAAATGCAAATAGACAGTCAGAATATGGAGATGTAAACTCAGATTCCTCTGAATAAAAAGTCTAAACAGTTTTTGTGAGCCAAAACATCGACTATCCTGCATTTTCCCCATGATTTACAGCAGAATTAATCTTTAGTATTTGGTATTTTCTGATATTTATGTGTCTAAAAATTACATAAAACATGCTGGGTAAAAAAAGTCTAACAAAAACATCGACTATCCTACATTTTCTCCAACGTTTTACAGACTATTTCTTTGGTATTTGGTAATTACAGCTCTGAATAATGATGTTATGACACCTGTTTAGCTGAATGATGTTGATCAACATTTATTTTACTCATGCTTTTATATTCTGTGTACATTTGACTGTGCAGACACTAGAATGACTCCTCGTGATACTGAATGGTATATTTGGTTTTTCATTGGTTATTTGTGTCGTCTGTTTGTCAGATGCGTTTCTTCCTCTGGGAGGAGGAATGTGTGTTTCCATGCTCAGATTCATCATATACTTCAGTTCTGACTCTGATCTGCTGTGAAAGCCGTTCATGTGTTTGAACGTGTGTTTATTGAGTCTTAATAATGTTCATTTCTTTCAGTTATGTGATTTGCTTCATTAGTCGATCTCTAAATGAAGGTTTGCTAATGGGAGTCATGTCATTATACTGTATATTTGAGGAGCTCTTTGATGGGAACTGTAAGATGGTTACACAAATTTTAGCTTTTCTGATTTCTCATTTCTGCAATCAAATAAAATCATTTATTTTGATTTTTTAATCTTCATTGTCACAATCCTGAGAAAAATTTGGTCGACTTTATTTTGTTGAACATAAGTTACATTGCAGCTAACTCTCATTAGATTATCAGTAGACTGTTAGGTTGGGGTTGGGGTTGGAGTTAGTGTAAGTTGACATGTACTTGCAAAGTCTCTTCTAGTCAGTTAAATGTGTGTTGAATGTCAGTATCAGCAGATATTATGTAGACTGTCTACTAATACTCAAATGGACCATCCAAATAAAGTGTTACCAAAGATTTTAACTTTGATAAAGTTTCAGTCACTTTTGCAATTTTTATAGTGAAGTCTTTCATGTGATGTAAACTCAGAGTTCTGATTTTAATACATAAACTAAGATGTCTGATATTAAAAGTCAGGATTTTGAAATGGAAACTCAAAATTTCGGAGATAAAAAGTAAGAAATTTTGATGAAACTCAGAATTCAGAAATAAAAAGTCAGGATTTTGAGACCTAAACTAAAAATTCCAATAATAAAATTCAGGATTTTGACATGTAAACTCAGAATCCCACGATAATAAGTCAGGACTTTGAGACGTAAAGGATTCTGAGACAGAAAGTCAAAATTCCAGTCAAAGACAAAAAATAAAAACTCAAAAATAAAAAGTCAGAATTTACAGACGTTAACCCAAAATTCTAGAGGACAATCTGAATTTTGAGATGTGAACTCAAAAATCCAAAATAGTTAACGTAAACTCAGAATTCTAAAACAGAAAGTCCAAATTTTGAGACGTAAACTCAGAATTCCACAGAAAAATTAAACTACATAAACTGAATTCCAGGCAAAATGTCAGAATTTAAAGACGCAAACTTACAATTCCAAAGGTAAAGTCAGAAATTTGAGACGTAACCTCAAAAATCAAGATAAAAAGTCAGAATTCTGATATGTCAGTTTCGAGACCTCAGATCTCCATCATATATAAACTCAAAAGTCTGTATAAGAATTCAGAGGTGAAGAAAATTCAGAACAGTTAAATGCTATTTAAGTTATAGGCTTTTGAGGCATGCTTTAAATAAATATACTGCTTTACCTGGGCAGCTGAAGCAGAGCTTTTCTTTCAGATAATAAGAATGAGCATCAGAACAATTTTTGCAGCTTGTTCAAACTACTTGTGTAAAACGAGCTGAAACAACACAACTCCTGAGATTTTTGAGGGCTGTTTAATCGTTTTATGTTCAACCCACTTAACTTAGTTACATTAACTAAGTGTATTTGTGTTGGGACAACATGGATTGTGTGAAACTATTACACAGTGCAGCCTCCAGCAGTAAAGCCCGGAGATGTTTGTGTGTAAAGCTGAAATGTCTCCGCCTTTTCTGCCCCAGATCAGTGTTTCTGACCTCCTCCTGCCGCTGCTCCTCCTCAGGCTGTCCGACAGCAGAATCAATCCGCCTCTCGGAGCTCCAGACCCGGACACTCCGCCAGGAAACCCCGCTCCAGCCTCGGCACCGGGCGGACCGGATCGGCCGCATCAGGATGTGGATCTGGTATTTTCTGCTCGGTTCGGGCTCGGTCGGTGAGTCACCGTCCATTGTTCGCCTAAATGACCGTCTGCAGCGCCATTAGTGCAGGACATTGGCGGTGTTTGGGCTCTCGATCTCCGTGTTTTTCTACAAACGCACTTTGATAACTTTACGTTAGTTGCGTGAAGTAACGGTTAGTAAAGCCGCGGCGATGCGCGCCCCTCCCCCCGCGCGACTAGTTTACTCCGCTAGTTAGTAGCTTCACTGGCTAATAATAACGAGCCTGTGCTGCTACAGATCTGTGAATAAATCACTTATAGTGTTTCATTATGTCGAAGCTCGTCAGATCGCGTTATTACTCTCTTTTAGAGTCGTACTGTATTCATTAATTACAGAAAACACCAGCTTACAGAACATTACAGCACATCTGCTGAAGGTCACATGAAGCAACAGTTCACAGATAAACAGCTGGACTGAGCTACTGGATTCAGCAAGAACAGTTTGCATATGGATTTCCATACACTGAATGTGTTCACTAAACACAGAGACTCTTGAATATGTTGGTTACTCTGCTGAAAAACAGCTTAAACCAGCCTAGACGGGCCGGCTGGTTGTAGCTGGTTGACCAGCCTGGTTTTAGAGGGGTTTTGGCCATTTCCAGGCTGGTTACCAACTATTTCCAGCCTGGTCTTAACTGGTCAGGCTGGAAAATAGCCAGCTAAAACCAGCTTGACAAGCCTGGTTTAAGCTGGACATTTTGGCTGGGCTCCCACTCAGTTAACAAATTTCCTTTGGCCCAGATCTGGCCCAGATAAACTGCTAAGATGTGGCCCAGATCAGATAGTGTTCCCCGGCCCAGAACTGGCTCACATCCTTTTAGCCAGAACTGAACCAAAGTAGTGCCACAACTCAGCCGGGCTTGAGCCATGTAATATATTTTTATGTGGCCCAGATATGGGCCTTGTATGCAAGATTAGTAAGGCTGAGTTCTGTTACCCCTTATGCGTCCCACATGTGGCTGACCACATATATTAACTGATTAAATCACACAACTATTATTAAAATCAAATAGTATACTTTAATCAATGTAGATAACAATTGAACAAAATGTGGACAAATAAACAGTTAGAAAACATTTTAACAAACTGAAAAATATAAAATAGAAATAAAAATAATTGTTAGATAAATATCATTTTTTTGATGCAAAGATGATATAATACACACATAAAAACATATAAATGTACATTTCAGTTTTTTAAAAAAATGTATATACACTACCGGTCAAAGTTTGGGGTCAGTAGGATTTTTAAATGTTTTAAAATAAGCTTCTCCTGCTCACCAAGGCTGCATTTATATCATCATAAATACAATACAGATTGTAAAATTGTGAAATTTTATAGCACTATAAAATAACTGTTCAAAATGTAATTGATCATTTAATTAAATTATTTATTCCAGTGATTTTAAAGATGAATTTTCAGCTTTATTACTCAGCCTGTCTAGGCTGGTCAAGCTGGTTTTAGCTGGTCATCTCTAGTTGGTAAGCAGCCTGAAAATGGCCAAAAACCCTCTAAAACCAGGCTGGCCAACCTAGGCTGTTTTAAGCAGTTTCTTTCAGCAGGGTAAACTTATTTAAAAATTCTATAGATAACTATTAAACTCCATAAAGGGTGATGTATACACTTAGACTTCAGCAAAACAGCCATATAGAGAGAAACACATTCATGACTGACTTCATAATTTACTCTAGTTTTTGATTGGGTCGCAGAAATAACTTTCAGTTGTGAAACTTTTCTCATTATATTCATGTAAATGTGCGTTAAGTTTATTTTCATGTTTTCCCTGGTGGCATATTTTCCGTCAGAAGGTTAGAGAGCTTTTATTTCAGTGAACGGCCAAGAAAAATATTTATGTTTTCATTTAATGTACTAAAATAATAAAAAACAAACCAAATAAATAAACAAAGACATATAAAGACATCAACCAAACAATTTACAAAAATGTTATTATTATTAATAATAAACTAATTCAAACTATTAAATCTGTAACAATGCAGTAAGGTCAGCTTTTACAGCAGGCCTGCAGTACTCCAGTATATTCTGACGTGCGATGGCTGACTTTATACGTTTCGGATCAAAGTTCTGTGTGTGCAGTGAATTGTGAGGTCACGAGATTTCCAATCTGTTTATCTTCCCTTCGTGCTCTTAATACTGCAGCTTTTCCATGCCCGATTGCTCAGTTCTGAGTTCTTAACGCACATTTACCCTCGTCACACATGTCTAATAGTGTTCTGAAAGAGATCTGCTGAGATCACAGATTAGCAAGATTAACACAGATCAATATGATCTACATGGAGAAGAGCAGCGTGTGTTCATCTGCGTAACCCTCCAGCTTAATGCAGGATTTACAGACACACGTACAGCAGAATCAGATGACCATTCGCCATAATTCCTGACCTGTGATCAGTGGTGTTTAGGAAGAAATTACTAATAATAACTTCACTAAGTGGGCGACACGGTGGCGCAGTAGGTAGTGCTGTCGCCTCACAGTAAGAAGGTCTCTGGTTCGAGTCTCGGCTTGGCCAGTTGGTGTTTCTGTGTGGATTCTGCATGTTCTCCCCGTGTTCGCGTGGGTTTCCTCCGGGTGTTTCCCACAGCCCAAAGATATGCGGGACAGGTGAATTGGGTAAGCTAAATTGTCTATAGTGTATGAGTGTGAATGAGAGTGTATGGATGTTTTCCAGTGATGGGTTGCAGCTAGAAGGGCATCCGCTGCGTAAAACAAATGCTGGATAAGTTGGCGGTTCATCCCGCTGTGGCGACCCTGGATTAATAAAGGGACTAAGCCGAAAATAAAATGAATTAATGAATGAACTTCACTGAATTAATGTTACTTTCACATTTTAAGTGCTGTATTGGCACTTTTACTCCACTATTTTCCTTTAACTGCTTCATTTTTTTACTTATATTGTTTTTAATGTTTAAATGTCTAAGTGTAGAAACATCACATCACACAGAACAACCTCAAGACACCTGCGCTTTATAGATGCAGCAAACATGCACAGTGTGAAGCATTAAAAGTGTCCAAGAAGACACTAAATCATCACATGTGAAGACCGAGAGACAGCAAGCAAAATAATTTCATGTCAAAAGGAAAAACGATATTATTTAGCTTTATTTTTAAGTGAAAATGACTTAATTTTGGCATTTTATTTCTGAAAACAAGACTATATGTTTTGCTCGTCTATAAAACGCTTCTTGATTTAAGGATTTTGAGTTATTTGGACTAGAATCTAAATAAGAGAAGCATGTTTTGGAGTAAACACACTGAAGCTAACGTGTAAACAACATTATTTAACTTTTTGTGTCTCAGTCGAGATTGTTCTGTGAAGCTGTAGTCCTCTGTGTAATCTCCATCTGGAGGTCTGTGTTGTTCAGATTGTCAGATATCTCCTGGAGGAAACTCCTCATGGCGCTGCAGTGCTCCGGGCAGCTTCATGTGTGCGGACGGAGAGTGTGTTCCAGCCGCAGGACAGTGTGACGGGTACCCGGACTGTGCTGACCGCAGTGATGAGCGCGGGTGCTGTAAGTCTGCGCTTCACTGATTTACAGGACAGTTTAAGCGAAGCACTACACACCAGACACAGCAGAAAGTACAGATGATTCAGTGGTGGTCTAGAGCTCTGTGGTCATTGACTTTCTGGAATTAGAACCATCAGCTATTCTGGACCAGTTTAATACTACACCAGTGAAGCTGACAGATGTAGAGGACGCAGTGTTGATCCATCCTATTTGAAATGAGTCACGGTTTACTCCTCATATAGTGTGTGTTGATTTGCTTCTGTGTGTGTTAGTGAAGCTGAAGTCTAAGTGTGCGTCCACCTTCTTCTCCTGTGCTAACGGTGTTCACTGCATCATCGGCCGCTTCCAGTGCAACGGCTTCAGAGACTGTCCGGACGGCAGCGACGAGGACAACTGCAGTGAGTGCACACTTATCAATGCTTCACTCGCGTGTGTGTGTGTGGTGCTTTCTTCATCTCAATTCAATTCAATTCAATAGTTGCTTTATTGGCATGACAAATATTACAAATGTATTGCCAAAGCAGTTATAAAGTTTACAAAAATAAAAGAACATGTATATGTAATAATAATTAAAAAAACACAGTAAATAGTAGAAGAAAAAAAAATAATTAAAGATATATACATATATTATTATCCAATATATCATTCATTCATTTTCTTTTCGGCTTAGTCCCTTTATTAATCCGGGGTCGCCACAGCGGAATGAACCGCCAACTTATCCAGCATATGTTTTACACAGCGGATGCCCTTCCAGCTGCAACCCATCTCTGGGAAACACATCCATACATTCTCATTCACACTCATACACTACGGACAATTTAGCTTACCCAATTCACCTGTACCGCATGTCTTTGGACTGTGGGGGAAACCGGAGCACCCGGAGGAAACCCACGCAACCACGGGGAGAACATGCAAACTCCACACAGAAATGCCAACTGGCCCAGCCGGGGATCGAACCAGCGACCTTTTTGCTGTGAGGCGAATGTGCTACCCACTAAGCCACCGTGGCGCCCCCAATATATCATATTATTATTTAATATATCATATTATTATTCAGTATATTATATTATTATTTAATAAGTCATATCATTCATATGTATCATATTATTATTCAATACATCTCTTTACATTCTTCATATGAAGAATATTTGAATACATTCTTCATCTCTCGCTCTCTCTCTGTGTGTGTTTGTGTGTGTGTGTCAGCTGCACACCCACTGCTGTGTTCATCGCTGCGCTTCCACTGCGCCAACGGCCGGTGTGTGGACCGCAGCTTTCTGTGCAACGGTCAGGACAACTGTCAAGACAACAGCGATGAAGAGAACTGCCTCACGACCGCAGGTGCAGACGCACAGCTCACACATAGGCCTGTCACGGTATCTATTTATTGTTGTACGATATATTGCACCAAAATATATCACAATAAACAATATTATTGTCAATTTAAGACCATTTTAGGCCACTCATCAATGGCAGAATGGCAATATAATAGCATCATAACGCAAGTACACTCTTCAAAAGAACACATAATATTTTGTTAAGAATATTCTGTTTAATTTAGTCATTTTAATGATCAGGCATTGGAATCAGAATATTCAAACGCATATCCAAAACAAATAATAATAAATATTAACAACAAAAAAATAATTAAAACGCAAGGTAAAGTGTAACAAAGGCTGCGATCTCTGCTCCTAGATCTATTTTCAGTTGTCAGACACCCACATCAAAATATACTTTATTAATTTATTGTAAATACTGACACTGACGCCTCCAATAGAGATAGAGAGGTTGGGAAATCAGCTAAAGTGCGTCAAGAATTGGTTTTTACTTATGGGTAGGCCCACACGGAATCTGCGCGCGCAGAATTCCGCAGATTTCCGCAGATTTTTAGCCCATCATTGATTCTGTTTATTTACTTGTGTAAATGTGTGTAAATTTATATATAATCAGTTTTCAAATTATTCAGTAATAATATTGACTAATATGAAAATATTCAAGTGATTTTAATTACAATACATTTTTGTAAAGTCATATTTTCATTGTTTTAGTAGAGATTTTATATGAGAGACTTGCTTTGTTTACCAAATAAAGTGGATCCAATCAGATTTGCATTGTAAACATTAAATACAAGTCAAAAAGGTATTACTTTTTATTTCATATATTAAGATTTTAGTTATGATACTCCCAAAATCATTCCGCATGAATCCGCAGATTTTTAACAAAATACTTCGCAGAAATAGCAAAAAAAGTCCACAGATTCCGTCTGGCTCTACTTATGGGCGATATATATTGCATCACCAAAAATTATTGAAGTCATGTCCATGTATTGTGCGATAAGTCGATATATTGATTATTGTGACAGGCCTAATCACACACACAGTTTAGTTCAGCTCGGGCTCAAAGCGTCTGAGACACACGAGCACACAGATCTGCAGGTTTAGGATCTGGCCTTGTCTGAAAGTTTAGACTTTATCAGAAGCATTAAGGCTCTGGTGTACTTCAAATACAAATAAAAGAACTGAAATGATCTCAAACACCCCTTTAGACCACTTTAGTTCCTTACTAAAACTGTAATAAACCTGATCAGACCCTATCAGAACCCAAAGTCCTCCATTTGACATCTTTAGTCTCCATTAGACTTCTTAAGATCCATAATAAAACCACACTAAATAATAATAAAACCCCTGCATAGCCAATCAGACGGGTTAAGACTCCAAAAAAACACAAGTTCTCATCACATATCCTTATTATGGAAGCCCGTTTCCGCCACTGAATGATAAAAATATAAATATATACCAATAAAATGAAAATTATAATAATAATGATAATTTTAAAAAATGATAAAGTCAGAATTGCGAGTTATAAAGGAGTTTCCTGTTATGGCGTTTGGCCATGAGTGAAGTGTTAAACACTCTTTCTTTAGGTTCTGCTTGTGATGTGGTATGGATTCGCAGCCCAGTTTCCCCAGTAAAGGCCAGGGGGACACAATATTAGGTTGACACTTTTACTGAACTGAAATATGAACTAATACAGCCCATTAAATGTGTATGTACGATACACAGGCTGTCTGCAGCTCCCAAGTACACCACTAGAGGGCACTCTATTAATGAAACAAATAACAGCTGCAACTAAATGTATATTATAATATTGTTACACGTATAATTATTAGACTTTTGAAGGAATCAGACCAAATGGTGCAAACGGCATAATTAAAACAGAAAAAATCCATACCAATAAACAGACAGCCTAGTTTAATTCGCATATATATTTCTTTCTTGAAAGCGTGATAAACAATAAATCGGATGCAGGCTTTATGTTGTGATTATGAGCTAATGTGCATGCGTCTTTAAAACTCCATTTATGGCCATTCAGCATAACAGCAAACTCATTTATAACTCGCAATTGCGACTTTATAACTCAGAATTCGGACTTTATAACTCAGAATTCAGACTTTATAACTCTCAATTGTGACTTAATAACTCAGAATTCGGACTTTATAA
>CAIGQQ010030862.1:978327-998266 GCA_903798035.1 Danio albolineatus | reverse complement strand
GCCACGCCCCTAAATGACTAATAGACTGAAGCTGAAGGACTGATAGCTCCACCCTAAAGGACAAACAGCCACCACCTAATGCACTGATAGCCCTGCCCTAAATGACTATAGCCACGCCCTAATACACTGATAGCCCTGCCCTAAATGACTATAGCCACGCCCTAATGCACTGATAGCCCTGCCCTAAACGACAATAGCCATGCCCTAATGCACTGATAGCTCCACCCTTAAGGACAAACAGCCACATCCTAATGCACTGATAGCCCCGCCCTAAATGACAACAGTCACGCCCTAATGCACTAATAGTCTCGCCCTAAACAAGTGATAGCCACGCCCCTAAATGACTAATAGACCGAAGCTGAAGGACTGATAGCTCCACCCTAAAGGACAAATAGCCACACCCTAAAGGGCTGACAGACACGCCCCTAAAGGACTAATAGATCGAAGCTAAAGGACTGATAGCTCCACCCTAAAGGACAAATAGCCACGCCATAATGGGCTGATAGCCCCGCCCCAATGGACTAACAGCTCCGCTCTAAAGGACTGATAGCTCCACCCTAAAGTATTATTAGCCCTGCCCCTAAATGACTAATACCGGACCCTACAGGACCGATAGTCATGCCATAAAGGACTAATAGCCACACCCTAATGCACTGATATCCCCTCCCCCAAAGCGCATATAGCCCTGCCCTACAGGACCAGTAGCTCCGCCCTAAAGGACTGATAGCTAAACAGGATTATACAGGCAAATAAATGTGTAAATTATAAGGTGCAGAGCTACATTTTTTATTTAATTTGATTTATTTTGATTTCATACTGATTTAATGTGCTCTTGTCGCTTGTATTGCATTACCCTAAACACCATCTATAGTCCCAGAGGAGCGTCACTCAGCACTTCTTCTCTTCTTCTTCTTTCAGATCGTCTTCACAATAACAGACGTGGATCAGAGGCTTCATGTGCCGCTGCTCATCAGCAGATTCTCCTACAGCACATACAGAGGCAGCTGAGGTGCCCGTATGCATTGCTGTTTCCCAGAGTTTACTTATAAGACCTGTTCAGAAAGCTGCTGAGAGTGTGGGCGGGTTTACTGCGGGTGATGTCATAATCCTCATTAACTATGCACACACTGATTGGCTGATAGGGAGGAGCCTCTGTCAGAGATTTGAGTCATTGAAATAACAGCTCAGTTTTTGATTGCCGTATTCAAGTAAATTATTAAAAATAGAAATAATGCCATGCTTAAATAAAGATTTTAATATGCAGATTAAGTGAAACGGGTGTTTATTGCTTTTAATGTTTTGGATATCAAATAAATCATTTATTCCAGTGTTATATTAATGTATTTTCTTAGGAAATTATTAATTATATTTTCATATATTATCCTCTGTATAATTTAGGAGCTGCTTTTATTCTTAAGATGTTTTGTGAGAACGAGCTCACACCACAGCGGTACTTTCTGAGTAATATTTGGATTTATTATATACATTTTTTTTTAAAGTAGCAGAAAATAAAATTCTATTAACATAATTTTACGTTTGTTGAAGTCTGGTTTTTATTATTTCATTATTGTAACAAAATTAAATTAATAAATAAATTACATGTGCACGTTAATTTTAAATATATTTATGCATCAAATATTCTCTATAGTGCATGCATGAATTTAGACGGCAGTCTAGCCTGGCTAAAATGATTATTTATGAATATTTGCATATTCATATATATTTGAATACATGAATAAATATATTCAATGTATAAATTAAAATATATTTGAATATATAAATTATTATTTATGAATATTATATGAATATAATATTCCTGTGTACTTTTTTGATCTTGCTGACCATCCAGGTCTATATATAATTGGCTTCATGAGCAATTCTGGAAAATGTTTGGTGATTATGTGAAAAGGGCGACACGGTGGCGCAGTAGGTAGTGCTGTCGCCTCACAGTAAGAAGGTCTCTGGTTCGAGTCTCGGCTGGGTCAGGTGGTGTTTCTGTGTGGAGTCTGCATGTTCTCCCCGTGTTGGTGTGGGTTTCCTCCGGGTGCTCCGGTTTCCCCCACAGTCCAAACACATGTTATAGGGGAATTAGGTAAGCTAAATTGTGTAAGTGTGTGAATACGAATGTATGGTTGTTTCCCAGTGATGGGTTGCAGCTGGAAGGGCATCCGCTGCGTAAAACAAATACTGGATAAGTTGGCGGTTCATTCCGCTGTGGCGACCCCGGATTAGTAAAGGACTAAGCCGACAAGAAAATTAATGAATGATTATGTGAATATTTACATCAAACATCAGCAATGACATGATGATACCTGCACTAGATATGTTTAGTTATATAAATAATGTAAAAAAGTAAGCCATGTATATTATGTTTAATTGTGTTTTCAAGTGTGCTCTTTGCTGTGAGACTGAGGTGTTTTACATTCATTAATGAAAATGTCACAGGAATACTCAGAGGGGCGATGCTGAAATGTTTGTGAAATTTTAATTATAATCTCAAAGTTCAAGAGTATTTGTTCATCACATGACATTTTTGAGGAGAAAAGTCACACCCAGGCAAAACTGGAGATATTTTTTTTACAAAGGGCCAATTTTGGCCCGTGGGCCCTACTTTGGGCATCTCTGGTGTATATATCTGGTGTGTTGGTTTAACATTAAATTAATCAGAATTAAAAGAAACATCAAGGAGGCCATACAGAATATTATATTTAATTCTATTTGTTTATTTGTCTTATGCTAAATATGTTAATGACCACTCGACACAGTGATTAATAACACTATTTTGTAAGATGTATATGTAAATATGCTTGTATCTAAATGTCTACTATATGTAAAGATGTGTAAACGTAGTATGTCTTTACAGTCTATGGTCTATCTATACACCATCAGACTATACAGTACAAGGATATACTGATTTATATAACAATATTTGAAAGTATTTGAGTACTTTAACGTTAATCTAGTCGAGTTTAAAGGCAGATTTGCGTGTTTTATTAAACATTTATTTTGTTATCTTCTCATTTGTTATGAAATACGCAAACACATCGCACAACAATTAAAGTGAAGATATGTCAACAGTGTACAGTCGCAGTTATACAGCTGCAGGTGTAAAAATAATAGGTAAAAGTTATAATATGTGATTTTATTATATTATCTGCGTCAGGTGAATCAATATCCGTCACGTGACGTCATCATCGGCGCGAACGAGCAGCTCTTCTCCAGTCAGACGGACGCGCTCGCGGTAAGTCTGTCAAATTTAACGCATAAACGAAGATTAATTTTGCACTTCGCACTCTTTATTAACTCGATATATCTCCTGTATACCGATTTATAACTGTACATGTCGTTAAAAGCGGTAAAGTTGACGTTTCTCTATCGTCTATCGCGTTAATATGGACTGCGCATGTGCTGCGTTTGATAAAGAGCGAATCTCCCGTAATTAAAGATTACATGAAAGTAATCAGACTGATCAAGCACTATTTCTGCTTTTCAAGCTTATATTACATCATTTAAGAAGCTTAGTTAGGTATAAGGAATCAAATATGAGGTCAACCGAAAAACTGAACGAGTCATTGAATCATTCGTTCAACCGATTCGTTCAAAAAAGGAATCACTCGCGATTGAAGTCGGTGTGTAGTCGGTGCTGCTGTGGGTTTTTCTGGACGACAGACAAAATAACTGGATATAATAGTCATTAAAATGTAAGTAACTAAACATTAACTTGGTTTATTGGCTGTTAAATGTTGTTTATCATTTCATTCCATGACTTTGTCAGACGACACTGTTTGCTTACGTCAACAATTAACGTAATGTGAGATTTCTTTCATACGAATTAATCAATATTACTAATTTTACATGGGTTTATTTCTTTAACAAATGACTGGACTCCTTTAAAGTTCTCTAATCAGTTGTTTAGCACATGAACAGCCGCTTCTTAAACTCTGCAGGCCAGAAACTTACAGTAAGCTAAGTTATCTGAGTGAGTTAATTATAGTTCAGTTACTGAAGAACTTACTGGAGTCTGTTAAACGTGTTTTCTGAATTGAAAGCAATCCATAAACTATTCAGGAAAGTGTCTGAACCATTACCTACTGATAAAGAGAAATGTCCTGTAATTTAATAATGAATACACGACTGGCATTTTATGCAAATTGTCTTGTGCAGAAGTAAGTGCACCCATACGTTTCCTATAATTGCCTGTCAGGTTTTTTTAAAGTGTTGTACGGTCTAATAGTTCTCTCATACAAACATTTTTCAAGTAATGTTTTTATTTCACAGCACTGTGCTCCGGTTCTGCTCCATAAGCAACCATCACATTTGTTATGTTGATTTCCTGAGAAGTATGAGCTTTATAATGCATTCTGTCATCTTATTTTTCGCCCTTCTGCAGATTTTGGAAATCGGAGATGTTGGAAATACAAATAATCAAGGTAGAGTACAGCATACTGCGGTTTTATAATGCATGGGGTTCCTACAGAGACAGTGTTTAGTGTTTGTTTATATTGTAAACTTTTTTTATATTACGTTTTATATTTATTTTAAGCAAGTTTTATATAATTTAGCATTATTATTTTATATAATATACACTCATACATGGATATATTTGAGGAAAAATGCTTATTTATGTTTAGAAATTAAGTATATCTAATACAAGTTTGTATAGATATTCAGATAGATGTACAGATATGTGCATGTATATGTATTTCTTTTGTTTTATATATGTTTATTTATATATACACAATTTCTATACACCGTTTTCTCCAGGTGCTCCAGTTCCCTCCAGTCCAAACACATGTGCCATAGGGGAATTGATGAACTAAATTGGCCGTAGTGTATGAGTGTGTGTGTATGGGTGCTTCCCAGTACTGGGTTGCAATAGGAAGGGTGTTTGCTGTGTAAAACATATGCTGAATAAGTTAGCGGTTCATTCCACTGTGGTGACCCCTGATAAATAAAGGGTCTTAGCTGAAGGAAATGAAATGAGTACACTATTACTCAGCACTAGTAATATTTAATAACCCAATAGAGGTTTCTGTAGGATAATGCACGTGGCTCTAAAATGTGGAATTAAATGATTTCTGTGTTTCAGATCGAGGACCCGGGGTGTCTGTGGGCTCGAGTTCTGAAGGGTCCAGGCCTGCAGCCGGACAGCCCAGAGGAATATGAGCACCTGAAGGTCAGAATGAACCTTTTCTACCACGAGGTTGACCTGGACGTTCAGAAACTGAAGCCTTCGGAGCTGAAAGAGGGGCTGGTATGTCATATATTAACAACAATCTATCTTTGTGCTCGTTCAAGTGTTTGCATTCATGCAGTGTGTAATGCAGAGGTTTGAGAAAGCAAAGTTTAACTGCAACTCAACGATCTAACT
The DNA here is from genome assembly GCA_903798035.1 of Danio albolineatus. NCBI lineage: Eukaryota > Metazoa > Chordata > Actinopteri > Cypriniformes > Danionidae > Danio > Danio albolineatus. The sequence continues at coordinate 992,895 of CAIGQQ010030862.1, read as the reverse complement.
ATTAAAAAGAGTTGTCTTTTGTTTTTTTTTAAATGAATCATTATGCACTTGACTCGACATTTATTGTGGCAGGACTTATTCTTTAAAGATCAAGTACATAAAAAGCATGACAAATCCCCCCATAGATAAATCTTATATATGGAAATTCACATATCTGACATTAAAATGTTTGGATTTCACAGATATAATAAATGTCATGCATGTAAATTAATTCAACATATATGTTCAAATATATTAACTATGCATTTAAGTGCAGTACGTGCCCATATTTGTCCATATATTACATTTCTGTATCGGTATCAACTTGTTTCTTAGACAATTAATCATCAGCCAAATGTCATAATCGTGACTCTCATTGATTTTTAGTTTAGCTTTACAAACCAGCTGCTTGATGTTGCAAAGTGTTATTTTTTTTTATCATTTTATTTCATATATTGTCGAACTCATGTATTGGGTGTCCTTGATTGATGATGTATTGAGTGACCGTTTTATTTAGCGTATTGTTTTGTAGCGCAAGTAGTTTTCTGCCATTTGTTATTCCTAGTTAATTATCCAACAAGAGATTAATTAGACGTCTAGACCAATTAGCAGAAGAAATCTTACTTCTGTATTAGGACTGCACCAATGTATTGAACTGTTATTATTATTGCAATAATAGTGTTTGCGATAATTAATTATTTCAAGCGTTTGTGTAGCATAAATAAGTTGTTTATCCAAATTTGGAGTCCTTACTATATCAGTTGGTGCTGTTAAGTGTTGTCTGAATGTTTGCATCTTGACAGCATTAATTGGCCTGAATTAGGTTAAATTGAATCCAAAAACGATAAATTACTTGCTTATTTTATTAAATTTCTAAATATAAATAGCATTTCTCAAGGGATTTCTCAAGTTATTGCGAGACTCAACAACAATATTGCTTGTTTTCCCAATATCATGCTACATTCGCATTGCAAAATAAGACGGATGGATAGCAAAGATGTTGTTGTTTTAATACTCCGTGTGTGTGTGTGTGTGTGTGTTCTGCAGGTGTGTGTGGTGTTCAGTGTGGCCCTAAAGAGCTGGTGTCGAGCTGTGGTTGAGTCTGTTCTGCAGGGGGCGCTGGACACTCAGGCCTGGTGTCTGTTAGTGGACTACGGAGACCGCATCATCGTCAGAGAGGATGAGTATGTTTCTCACTGGGGGTGGCAGAAAATATGCATGCATCATAGGGATGGGTGATATGGACCATAGATTATATCACAGCACTGTTTGATATTTATTGTGATGGCGATGATGTTGATGATATTTTATATTCGTCCATTGAGAGACAAAAAAGTCTGAGTATCTTTAGAGAAGAGTATTAGTTTTCATGTTTTTTTATTTTACACACCTCAACCCTGCTCCTGGGTGCCCGCTATCCTGCAGCGCTCAGCCATGTTTAAACCCTGAAGCTGATCAAGCTTTTCAGGTTCATCTAAAACACACGAGCAGATCTGCTGAAGCAGGTAATAAACTTTGCAGTGGGCAGAGTTCAAGACCTCCAGCGTATGCTTAAATGTTATTTCTGTGTCACACTGGACATATGCATATGGCAAAGCATGATGGCTGTGTGTAATTTAATGAAGCAGTTTATTTCAGGGTGGGAGTGTTCTCTGTGAATCTGCAATGAGCTCTGGGCGTCCTCCAAAAAGATGAGCACCTCGTTCCACTAGTGCAGGGCTGCCCAAACCTTTTTTCTATAAAGGGCCAAAAAGCAAACTTGATTAAGGGGTGTGGGCCGAATACATACCAAACCATATATATTAAATATGCCATGGGTCATTTACTAATTCTGTAAAATTTAAGAATAACTAGAAAATGTTATTTTAAATCATATTAACTAATGCAGTATTAAAGATTTCATAATGAACTTATTACAGTAAACAAATAAACAATCCAATTTATAACACAATGGGGTTCCATGAGGAATACACTAGTCGAGCCTTTACCTTAATTTGCTTGCTGATGTCTTGTGCTTTGTCCTCTATCTGTCAAGTGACTGTATTTCAGTATTAGTCTGATTCATTTACAACAATTAATTGATTCATTTAATTTTAGTGGCTTTTTTGTAGCTCAGCAATAAAACAAAGAAACAAAAGATTGTGTTAATTATGAAATGACAATCTCATTCAAAGGTATTCGGCCCAAACACCTTCCCATCGTTCTCCCTCTCTTTTCAGATGGCATGGTGGGCCAAATCAAAGATGACCTGCCTTCACAGGCCCTATTTTGGGCATCTCTGCACTAGTGTGTTTGGTTTATTTGTTGATTCAGATGAGCTCACCATTGTTTTTTATTTTTACTTCTCCAAATCGGTCTGTTCTGCAATTGTGCTTGCTTGTTTTTCACATTTTACACCAAAGTATATGCATGCAGTGATCAGTCTAGCGCCAGAAATGGGGGCGGAGATGATATAATCTGATATCGAGATATTTTTAAAATTATTATCGATTATCGATAAATATTTAGCTTAACACATTGCCCAGCGCTAATGTACAGCCGGAGAAATATGGGTAAGAATTGTTTTGGAATCAGATTATGGCCCCGTTTACATTCTGACGTTTTGCTCATATGTGACACAGATCGGATCTGTTCTGACCATGTAAACACTAAGTAAAAGCCTGCATTGGAATATTCAGAGATGGTTTCAGGTCTCCTTCATATGTGTAAATAAATCAGATATAAATGGGAGATGTGACGATGCGGCTATCATGTAAACGGGCAGACAGGATTATTGTGGCGTTTTGTACGTCATTAAACTTGCGACAGTGTGGTGCTTCTCCACGGTTTAATGACGAAGAAGGAAAAGCGTGGGTGGAGATGCTGTCGTGGTAAACAACAACAACAACAGAGGAAACATGGAGGAGGAAAGTGGTCAGTGGTGGACGGCAGAAGAGACCTGCCTTTTTGCTCTGTGTTTAGATGAGTCAGTGGAGGACACCATATATATACACCATAGGGGCGAGCTGCGATGACGGCCCTCCTCCTCCGCATCATTGTAAATTTGGGTGAACTTCAGGACATTTCGCAGAGCTAAAAGCAAGACTATTTCTTCCATCGTGGCTAGTGTGGCTCAGATGCTAGAACCCACATCACGTATGTGCGATGCCATAAATTTTATGTCAAGTGTAAACACTTGAATGGGTCATGATTAAAAGAGTGTGTTAACTGAGAGGCAGATATAGGCAACAAATCAGAACTGGGCATCAAGACCTGACAGTATAAATGGGGCCTAAGACTCCCAGGATTAAATCAGATCCCTAAAGAATCCCACCACTGTTCGTTGTGTGTGTTGATCCGCGTGGCCATCTGATCTATCCAGTGTGTGTGTGTGTTTTGTCAGTGTCAGGACTCCGCTGGAGAAGTTCCTGCTGCTTCCCTTCCGTGTGCGGCGCTTCAGGCTGGCTGCTGTTCGTCCCATGACACTGCAGGTGCCGCTCTCTGAGGACACGGCCGAGCTGGTGTACGTCTCAAACTGTAGAAACCCTTTATCTGTTCATCTGACGCTCTCTGAAGCTCTGTTTGTGTCCGTCTCAGGCCGTCTGCATCGTGGGACAGCTCCGCCACTAAATACCTGCTCAACCTGCTGCAAGGTAATCACCTGCTCGCATTACTGAGGGGGCGTTAAGGCTGTACTATTCTTTATTTTATCTATTATTTATCCACCAATTGGTTTAATACGGAAGTCCTAAGAGGCCGTGCGTTAAAATATTTTTGCTCTCTTGTTATGTCGTGATCACGACTTAATTATCTCGTGATCTTGACAAAACAACTCGTTTTCTCGTGATCTCGACATAACAAAAAGTTGTTTTCTCGTGATCACGACTTATTTTTTAATTATTTTATTTATGTATTTATTGTTGTTGTTGTTGTTGTTAATAATAATAATAATAATAATAATAATAATAATAATAATAGTAATAATGTCTGGCCAATGTCTGGCCAGGGAGATTATGACATTTGTGTAACATGTTAAAGGCGTTCAGAACAGCCATAATATTATGAGCGCAAACGCCCGTGATTAATGTACATTCATGATTATATTCATGTGTATGATTATATATCATTATTTACAACAATATTCCCTCAACTGTTCCCATTGTAAAGCAGCTCTATATGGCGCAAAACAAGTTACTGCATGTATGAGTTAAATGATGAAGAATGATGAAGATCTGCTTTTGCTTTAATCCTTTCCCTAAGTTATTTACAATTACTTTAAAACTGCGCCATATAGAGCTGCTTTAAAATGGGAACAGTTGAGGGAATATTATTCTAAATAATGGTATATAATCATATACATGAATATAATCATGAATGTACATTTAATCACGGGCGTTTGCGCTCATAATATTATGGCTATTCTGAACACTTTTAACATGTTACACGAATGCGCGTCTGCAGCTAGACTACTCTCTCCCTGGCCAGACATCGGCAAGATATTAATAATAATAATAATAATAATAACAATTATAAATAAATAAATTAAAAATAAAAAGTCGTGATCACGACATAACAACTTTTGTTTTGTCGAGATCACGAGAAAATTATGTCGTTATCTCGAGAAAACAACTTTTTATTATGTCACGATCACGAGAAAATGAGTTATTATGTCGAGATCACGACATAACAAGCGAGCAAAAATATTTTAATGCATGGCCTCTTAGGACTTCCGTAGTTTAATAAGAGCTTGAGAAAAAATGATCTATTATGTCAGTCTATGCAGTCGCTGTTCATCTAAAACTCCACATCTATAATCCTCTTAGTCTATGCTGACATTATCTTCAGCAGCTCAAACACTAATGGCTAATGGACAGACGGCTGCTTCTCACTCAGGGCTGTTGTTTATGCTAATGAGGGAGACTAGTGGGCGGGGCTTTCCCCCTCCGAATGTCAATCAGAGTGTTTCTGCAGTGTTTTGATCACATCTGATTATAACAAACACCATTAATTCATGTTTACCATTGTAGGCTGGAGATATTCACACACTGCTGACGCACAACTGTCATTAAACCCCTTATAATTGTCTTTTTTGCGTAATAGATGCCCTTTAGGTAACTTTTTAAACCATGTAGGTCTATTAAAGAGTCAAAAGTCTTACTGTTGGTTAGCATAACACGAACATTCCTAAATCAGGCATGATATTGGAAGTATATTTGATAATATGCAGTGAATCATCTACAATGGTGTGTGTGTGTGTTTCAGTGTCGACTCTAGTTGAAGCTGTTCTCTGTGAAACACACGACGACTGCTCCACCATCGAGCTCTACCTGACCATCAATAACACCAAGGTAAATCTCCGTGTTCAGGCCTAGAGCGCAGGTTATTGGAGGAATCGCATCTAAGAGCTGATCTGCTTGTGGTTTTGGCAGATCTGCGTGAACCATGAGCTGGTGGCCAAGAAGTTTGCGTGTTTCGTGAGCGACGCGGACGGCAGCAGAAGCACAGATCGGGCTCCGGTCAGTCTGGCGTGGGACATTTACTCCAGTCCTCATCAGCTGCTGGAGATGAAGGGCTGCTGTCCGCTCAGAGCTCCGCCCCCGGACACGCCCACCCGGAGGCAGCGCACAGACCACACACACACAGGTCAAGCTGGATGACAAGTGCTCACTAATAACAACACTATTTATTGATGTGTTTAGTGCTTGGCAAAAGTGAATCACAATCCATAATAAAAGTTTTGACATAATGTAAGTGTGTGCGCTGTGTTTATTTATTATGTATATATGAATAAACACAGGCATGCATATATTTGAGAGAATGTTTACTCTAAGGAAGGCAAGTGTGGAGTGCTCTGGACTTGTGATTTCAATGTTTATTTATATTTATATATAATAAATATTTGTTTATCTGTGTGTAACAACATTTTGTATATTTTTGTTTATTTCTTATGTACATAATAAATAAATATACTGTATATAATACACTCATATATTATGTCAAAACAAACGTTTATTTTGGATGTGATTAATTGCGATCAACTTTTGTCCTGCTCTAAAATTTGTGTTGTTGTTTTGTGCGTTGAAATGTATAAAGATGCAGTTATGCTTTGGCAAATGGGCTGAAGTTCATTTGTGGAAACATGTTTTACTCATTTTTATAAGTCATGGCTTTTTTATTGTGTATTGAAGAGTTCAATTGCATAAAAAACATGATTTATAAAATAATAAAGATGGAGTTGTTTTGACAAATATACTCTGGTTCGTTTGCAAAAGCCTAACTTACAAGAAAAGTCTGCATTTTTATAAATCAGTTTGTTTTTTTGTTGTGTGTTGAAGAGTTAATTTTCATCTAAACAGTATTCATTTAAATATTTATTTATTTAAATATTTAAATAAATATTTGCAATATTTATTTATTTAAAATGGAGTTGTTTTGGCAAATGAACTAGAGATAATATTAAACATGCTATTTTTAACCATTTATATTTTCATAAATTATGTTTTTTGTTATGTATTGAAGAGTTAATTTGTGTTTTAAAAATATTAAATAATAAAGATGGTTATATTTTTGTAAATGAATGAGCTGGTGTAAATGAGAGTAGCACAGCTATTATAAAAATATGTACAAAAATTGAACAATCTAAATGTGCTGAATAAGATCAACTGTATCTCTCTTATATATATATATATATATATATATATATATATATATATATATATATATATACACACATACAAATTTTATATTATGTATTTATGTACCAATAAAGATTGCAATAGCTGTATAGCTGTTGACAGTTTATGGTTTTGATTATGGACTTATGGGTTATTATGACTAATAAGGTTTTTTTTTTATATATAAACCTTCATTCATTTACAAAACAATACTATAGTTTAAAAAATGTGTATATGAGATTTACTTATGAGGATTTTAACACCATTTTTGAGGCAATTTTCTTAGCCATCAATGCCAGTTATTGGATCTTATCACACATTAATATTTGCTGAACAGAAAGATTGGTAATAATAGACAGTCACATACAAAATGTTGTGTTTGTCTTTCAGAAGCAGAGCAGCAGAAAGCAGAAGCAGCAGAGGGAAAACACACTGCTTCTGGGGGGAAACCTCCAGTGCAGAAACTGAGCCGTAACCCCGGAACATACACTGTACGTGTGTGTGTATACTGTCTCTGTGTGTTTCTATACTGTGGTTGTGTTTGTGTACTTGCATACAGTGTGTGTTTATATACTGTCTCTGCATGTGTGTATGGCTTTGTGTTTATACTGTCGGTGGGTGCCTCTGTATAATCTGTGTTTATATACTGTTTCTGTGTGTGTTTATATGCTTTTTCTGTGCGTGTGTCTGTGTGTTTATATACTTTGTGTCTTTATATATTGTGGATGTGTTTATATACTGTGTGTGTGTGTGTTTTTATATATGGCTGTCTGTGTGTATTTATTGTGCATGTGTGTGTTTGATGTTCTGGTCTGTGGTTTTCCTCAGATCGGCAGAGGATGGAGGATCCGAGCTGAAGCCACTGACCTCTTCACTGCTCAGATTCACCACAGTAAATCACAGTAAGAGCTCGTCATACGTCTGACCTTCATCCTAATGCCAGTTTCAGTTTTCTTTTCATTTGATTTATTTAATAATGATTTATGTAACTGGATAACAACATGTTTTACAGTAAAAAGCACTGTATGCGGTTTAGTAAGCTGTAAATTGTGTTTCCTTTAACAGGTATATGAAGTTTACCACGCTTTTACAGCCAAAGCCGACTCCTGAAGTAAGCTGAACTTTGGGTTTATGAAGTATAAGTTAAAGTAATAAGAAAACAATAGCTATTAGTGACCACGTTAATGCACTATTGAAATAACCACATCAGAATACATACCATTGCACAGTTTCTGCTTATTATTATTATTATTATTAGTAGTAGTAGTAGTAATAGGAGGAGGATTGGCTGTTGTTTTTAAGATGCATCAGCTACAAAAATATTTTGAAGGTGATTATTTTTGTGTGAAGGTGGTTTTGTGTCTTGTAAAGGCTCCTGAATGACTTTTACTTTACGATTATATCCAATATATTAATTATGTTATTGGGTGCATGTTGTGCTTTGTGGAAATCACCTTAATTTGGCTGGTGTGTGATGTATTTATCATCTATAATTTGGTAAATGTTGTTCTAACCCTGAACTTAAAGACATGAAGATGACATGTTCAGCATAAATGCATGCCAATCTTCAGGGCACAGATCTAAGCTTGGTCTCATTTTAAAGACAGATGTCAGTGTAGATATAGTGAAATAAAGCAAAAGTTATGTGCATTTATGAAAATGATTGTAATCAAATCAAACTTTTATTGTCACATCATCAGCAGCACGTGTGCTATGATGAGTGAAAAGCTTAGGTGCTGGCTCCAGACAGTGCAAAATACAACATGCAACAACATACTCACAAAAAGAAACAAAACAATGTACAATTGGCAATGTTGACAGCAGTACGTAGGAGACAAAGAATAGGTGTACACGTAGTTGTAGACAGTATTGTATTATTATTATTATTACATAAAATATGTATTTTAATAAATCTGTTTTAGCCTAAAATTGACAGAAAATCCAAACCAAATGTCAAATTATAATCCAAAGTTGAAGTTGAATCCCATAAAATGAGCATGTAGTAAGATTTAGTTTGGCCGCAGTACCAAACATGACCACAAGGCATCCAGTTTCCATTGGTCAACATAAAAGAGCGCCCCCTATGTTTTACAGAATATGAACCATATTTTTTTCCTACTTGATGATATTTGTGAAGTAGGCATATACTGTAGGTCTAAAGTAGTTTTATTTTATTAAATTTTAGAGTCTAAAAACATGTAAATAATGTTTGCATGTGGATTGCTGTAGCAAAGTAGTGTTTACGACTCTGAGTATACTTGTATACTAAATTAATAAACTGTTGTTGCTCAGTAATATCTACAAAACTCTGTCACCTGATATGAAAACTAGACTTATTATGCTTTGAAATGAAATATAGTCTTGTTTAGACTGCAGTGTTATGGTTTAAGTATGTAACGCTCCCACATGTTGTTGACATGTGTATTACTCTTCGTGAGTAACAATAAACAGTGGTGAAATATGTATTCAGAACTTGTCATGATTAGATTAAGATTTAAGTGCAAAGACGTGATGTAGACCTAAGCGTAATTATTTTTTTTCAGTCTGTTGAAGAGAAGCAGAGCAGTCCTGATCGACCCGACGGCAGCAGCAAAGCTTCACGGTGAGACTGAACACACACGGTTTATTTTGAACATATATCTGTGTGTGTGTGTGTGTGTGTGTGTGTGTTCACAGCAAGGTTATTATAGTTTTATGTCAGTGCTATTTTAAAATTTGCTTCACATTTCAGTTTAGCTTTAGCTTGTTTCAGTAATGTTTTGTTAATTTTAGCAAAATGTTTGTTTATTTTTATCTTGAGTACACATTTTTATGTACTTCGTTTGAGTTTTTAGCACAGCTTACAGTACAGTACGTTCATTCTTGTGCAAACCTCTTAGTGATAATAGTTTTAACAGACACTGAATGAGACACCATGTAAACGCAAAATAAATGAGTTATGAAGGATTCAGACAGACTTCTCCATGTTGAAGATTATATACAGTTAAACACACCTAGTTGGCTTTTTTGGCAGATGGAGAAGATTGTTTGCATTGATGCGTGTTTCGAAAAGCACATCTTCAAGCAGTAACTCAATTCTACCTCTGATCGAGTGCTTACTAATATGAAAATTTGAATAATTTGTGTGAAATGTTTTTTTATTTCAATATTTGTATTTATTTCTTATTTATTTTAATTACGTAGATTATTTTTTGTTCAGTAGTTTTAATCTTGATTTTGTTTTGATGTGGTTTATAGTGCGAGCGACTCTGAGGAGCTGAAAGAGGCAGATCTCCCACAGGAGCCCAGTCTGGATGATCAGCTGGCCTGTGCACGGTGTGTTTCACTGTACACTCTTCATTCATTCTCTTTTTAGCTTAGTGCCTTAATTAATCTGCGGTCGCCACAGCGGAATGAACCGCCAACTTTTCCAGCATATGTTTTACACAGCGGATGCCCTTCCAGCTGTAACCTATCACTGGGAAACACCCATTCACACACATTTACACACATACACTACAGATGATTTAGCTTACCCAGTTCCCTTTTACCACGTCAACTCGACAAGTCCACACCAACACGGGGAGAACATGCAAACTCCTCACTGAAATGCCAACTGACCCAGCCGGGGGTCAAACCAGCGACCTTCTAGCTGTGAGGCGATCATGCTAACCACTGCACCACCTTGACGCCCAACTTTACACACTTTAAAATGAGTCTAAAATTAGTTTTCATGACATATTTCTGTTTGTCTTTTATTTAATTGTGAACAGACTTATGCAGTTTCTCAACCCGGATCCACTCAATCCAGACCAGGAAACTCTTGATGCCAAAGTAAGAGCCCTCAATGCTTGTTTATTATTATTAATATTATTATTATCATTATTATTATTATTATTATTATTATTATTATTATTATTATTATTATTATTATCATTTTCAAATTTGTTTATTGTAAATAATCATCTGAGTAGTCATATTGTACAGTTCTAGTTGCATAGAGTCCATATTTCCAGCATTAAATAAAGGAAACAACATTTAATAAGGAAAAAAGTAGAAATAAGTTACTAATAATTAATTAAAATGGGCAACTGTGTACATCCAGGGTGAATACTTGTCCTAATTAAAATTCCTCGTCACAAATGACCTTCATTATGTATATAGGTATTAAAGAAAATGCATGCATATACATGTGTATGCATACAAGTCAGCTTCAATCAATCAATCTATCTATCTATCCATCTATCCATCCATCCATCCATCCAGCCATCCATCCATCCATCCATCCATCCATCTATCTATCGAGCTTCTTCTGTTAATTTATAGCACCAAAATCAGGTCTTCTCTCAAAAACATATGCAACCCATTTTCCCAGAAACGCACCCTCATTTAAATCAAACTCAATATCTTTTTAAATCTCTGTGCGTAAATGTTATAATTGCGTATCCTGCTATAAGGATGTTGCATATTGTGTTGTTTTGTTGTATTTTCCAGGTTGCGCGCTGTGATCCGGGTCACTTGGGTGTTTTGGTTCACTCCGCCATTCGCATTGAACCCTGCAGTAACCTGACACACGCACCAATCACAGAGCAGTTCAGAAAGGTGTTTATAATACTGCTGGGCAGAGATTAATCACTTCCGAAGTAAAAAAGTACAATTTTACATAATATATGCATGTGTGCTGTGTATATTTATCATGTGTGTGTGTGTGTGTATATAAATACACATGCATAAACAAAACAAAATTATACAAAACTGCAATCTATTTAATAGAATATTTGTCATTGATGATATTGAAGCATCTTGTATGACTTATTGAATATGTAGTACAAGGTTTGCCATGAAAATAGCCCATGCTGCCGATATGGCATTAAAACATAAATAATAACAGAGATATTTAAGTTTATATTTATTTTGTATCATTATATATATACTTATTTATTTATTTATTTTAGATCTAATTATAAAGAAACATTTTTTTCTCAGATGTATGTATGTGAATACACAAAATACTTTATGCATACTAGTCACCATATATTATATACATATATTTACCTATCTATTACTTCTGTTAATTAGTAGAAACAAAATCAGGCCTTCTCAAACAGTACACACATATATTAAGTAAACACACTTGTTTTGAATCTGATTAATCGTGATAAATGTTTGCCCTGCGCTGGTTTATAATGTTTGTATATGAAACATTGGCATTGCACGTTTATTTCAGCTCCTAAAAGCATCTGGATTGAGGAAAATCACAGCATTTGCACACTTTGACTTAATGCAAAAATGTTTTAAACACAAGATATTTTACTTGCAGTATCTAATTGGCCGTTTCTGTGTTTTAGTTCCTGTTGTGGAAGAAGTACAGTGGGCCGAATGTGGCGGAGAGCTACTGCTGGCCTGCTGTGGCTCGGGGTTTCGACACGGTGCTGGTGTCTCACAGTGGGGACAATCCTCTGTCCTATATTCCTCCTCTGCTGATGCTCTTACAGACGGTTTCTGTGGTCTCCAGCCTCGCCGCTCGCACAGGGGTGAGTCTCACACTGACGGTTACAGTGTACAGATCAAACATACTGGATATACCAATCCATTCCTCTATGATCAGATCCGTCAGGCAATACGGCAGTATTAAAATATTAACAGTACTTTCACTTTCCAATCACTTTCACTTTCCAATCACGTGAACAATACACAGATGGTATGTGGGCCTCATGGTGCAGCTCTGTGTCTGGACTCAGTGGGCCTCATGGTGCAGCTCTGTTTCTCGGTGCACTAGGCCCTGTGGTGCAGTTCTTTGTTTGTACTCAGTGTGCCCCATGGTTTAGCTCTGCTTCTGGGTTCACAACGCCCTGTGGTGCAGCTCTGCCTTTCGGTTCACTGGTCCCTGTGGTGGAGCTCTTTGTCAGGACTCAGTGGGCCCCATGATGCAGCTCTGCTTTTGAGGTGCACTAGTCCCTGTGGTGCAGTTCTTTGTGTGTTCTCAGTTTGCCCCATGGTGTAGCTCTGCTTCTGTGTTCACAAGGCCCTGTAGTGCTGCTTGGTCGACTCAGTGGGCCCCACGGTGCAGCTCTGCAGCGGTACTCGGTGTGCCCCATGGTGCAGCTCTGCATCTGGGTTCACTAGTCCCTGTGGTGGAGCTCTGCATCTAGACTCGGGGGGCCCCATGGTGCAGCTCTGATTCTGGGTTCACTAGTCCCTGTGGTGGAGCTCTGCATCTGGACTCGGGGGGCCCCATGGTGCAGCTCTGCTTCTGGGTTCTCTAGTCCCTGTGGGTCTAGCTTGGTTTCTGCACTCGGGCCTTGTGGTGCATCTCTGTTTCTGGACACAGTGGGCCCATGGTGCAGTTCTGCTTCTGGGCTCAGTAGTCCCTGTGTTGCAGCTCTTTTTCTTCCTTTATTGGGCGTCGTGGTGCAGCTCTGCTTCTGGGTTCACAAGGCCCTGTGGCGCAGCTCTGTGTGTGGACTCAGTGGGCCTCATGGTGCAGCAAATCCAAAAACCACATGATCCAAAACATAATTTCCATTTCTACAGTTTTAGCAGCGTCTCTCAGGATCTCTGGTCTCAGTTTGAGAGTGTGTGTGTGTGTGTGTGTGTGTGTGTGTGTGTGTGTGTGTGTGTTTGTGTGTCTGCAGCCAGTAGCAGTGATCCTCTGTCCGGGCTGGGAGAAGGTTCAGACGGTGCTGGAGCTCCTGGAGGACAGTAAAGCCACTAAGGGCCTCCATCCTACCAGTGTGCTGCTGGGTGTGGACCAGGACGAGCCCAAGAAGTTCAAGATCCAGAAGAACTGTGAGTGTGTGTGGTAGCCGATGACATTCATGACTGTTGACGTCAGTAGCTGTGTGTCCATCCAAAGATGCCGATTAAACTTACACACTAAACTGGAATATCTCATGAGTATCAGCACAGCTAGTGATGTGTGTGTGTGTGTGTGTGTGTGTGCTGCAGGTCAGCTGCTGGTCACGACCCCGTTCTCTCTGCTGCGGCTGCTGGAGGCTCAGTGTTTCCTCTTCCTGCGTCTCTGTCACCTGGTGCTGGACGAGGCAGACCTGCTGTACTCGCAGGCTCCGGATCAGATCTCCGCCATCCTGAAACACTTCCAGCAGCTGGTGTGTGCGGAGGAGCGGGCGGCGTGCCCACGGCAGATCATCGCTGCGGGCGGGCGGTGGAGCGCGGGCATCGACGGGCTGGTGAGGGAACACATGATCCACCCGACCGTCATCATCACCGTCATGGAGGAGGCAGCACTGTATGGCAGAGTTCACCAGGCCAGTCTACACACACACACACACACACACACACACACGATCCACCCGACTGTCATCATCACCGTCATGGAGGAGGCGGCACTGTACGGCAGAGTTCACCAGGTCAGTCTATACACACACACACACACACACACAATCCACCCGACTGTCATCATCACCGTCATGGAGGAGGCAGTACTGTACAGCAGAGTTCAGCAGATGAGGCTACACACACACACACACACACACACACACACACCTGTATGACATAATTTACCAAGCCAGTCTATACACACACAGGCATATATACACACAGATATATACACACAACAGTATGCCAGAGTTTACCAGGCCAGTCTATACACACACACACACACACACACACACTAACACACACACACGCACACACACAAACACGTACCTGTACAACAGAGTTCACACAACACACACACACACACACATATATCTGTATTGCAGAGTCTTTACACACACAGACACATACACACACAGACACACACACACACACACACACCTGTATGACATAATTTACCAAGCCAGTCTATACACACACAGATATATACACACAACTGTATGCCAGAGTTTACCTGGCCAGTCTATACACACACACACACACACACACACACACTAACACGTACATGTACAACAGAGTTCACACACACACACACACACACATATATATATATATATAT
>CAIGQQ010030862.1:942436-953327 GCA_903798035.1 Danio albolineatus | reverse complement strand
CTCTAATGGCTAATGGACAGACGGCTGCTTCTCACTCAGGGCTGCTGTTTATGCTAATGAGGGGCTCTAGTGGGCGGGGCTTTCCCCCTCTGATGTCAATCACAGTCTGTTTTCATCAAAAACATACAGAATTAATGAAGTATTGTGTGTGGACAGGTTTCAACTCGAGCACTAATGTAGTGGTTCTGGCTGGAACGAACAGACCTGATGTGCTGGATCCCGCACTGATGAGGCCCGGCAGGTTCGACAGGCAGATTTACCTGGGTAAGAGTTTTACCCACCACACTAAATAACACATTACAGCTTTATTTTACAGGCTAATTCTCTTTTTTTCCCTTAATAATTCATTTGAAATCAACTTAATTAAAAAAAAATATATATATATTTTATGTTTATTGTGTACAATCAATTGAGTACAATCATACAGCCTTTCAAGGTACAATTGAATCTCAATATATGACCTTAAGTGGTATACAATTTACTTACATTATTGTCAGGTGTATTAACTACACTGTAGTACTCAAATTTTGTAAATTATAAAATGAAACAGCATAAAGAGAAAAGAAAAAAATTAATAAAATAAAATAATAATAATAAATTTAAAGCACTATTTACATCCAGGGTGAGAACACATGTCATAATATAATTCCTTCCAGAATCATCTCAACTGTCCATCTTCAATTATACACATTGGGATGTCATACAGTACAATATAAATATGTATAACCAGATACATGTACACACATTAATATATATCTATCACATCAACATCTTCTATTCGTTTATAGCAACAAAGTCGGGTCTTCTAACTAAAATATATTTAACCCATTTCCTCCATTTTCCCAAGAATATATCCTTCTTTAAATTAACGACAAAAGTGATTTTTTCCATTGTGTAGATCTCAATAGTTGCATCAAATCAACTTAAATTTAACATTGTGCAAATTAAAAATGCAATATTTTCCTCATCTAAAATGCATTAAATTGTGCAGTTTTAAATATACTATTGTATTACTTTCATCATATTTAAATCAAACAAACAACACATATTGGCCACTATTAATAATATTCATGTACACTATTCATCCATTCAGGGCCTCCGGATATTAAGGGCCGAGCCTCCGTCTTCAGAGTGCATCTGCGGCCCCTCAAACTGGACCCCAGCGTGGACCGAGACGTCATAGCCAGAAAAATGGCAGCAGCTACACCGGGCTTCACCGGTGAGCGAGAGGGAAATTATACTGTATGCTGTGTGCGTTTGAGAGTATGCTGATATGATAATGGTTTCCATAATTTCGCTTTATAAAGAGATTACACTTGCTGTCTTCCAGGTGCTGATATTATGAACGTCTGTAATGAAGCGGCTCTCATTGCTGCACGATATCTGAACGAGTTCATCACTCTGAAACACTTCGAGCAGGCCATCGACAGAGTCATCGGAGGTACAACCAAGAGCTTAAAGCTATACAGTATCTCACAAACATGCACATAAACTCAGATAATGGTGAGATAGAGGTTTATTGGAAGGATCTGTGCTTTAAACAGTTCACTAAGTGCTGTAATGTTGTATTATTACTATGGTGTACCTCAGGGTTCAGTCCTGGGTGCTCTACTTATTCTTGCATACATGCTTTATTCCAATCAGATACTGCTGGAGTTGAAAATTAAAGGGCCATGAAACACCAGAACACATGTGTTGAGCTGTTGACAGTCATATATGTGTCCCGCTCTGCTGTAAACACTATTAGGACACGTATAATTAACTAAAGAGTGTAAATTGGTTGTTTTTGCGTTATTTTGAGCAAATTCGTTCTTCCGGTTTGAGGCTGCGTCACGCTGATAAGATCCTCGCGTGTATTCCAGCGTGGAGAGTGGACGCCTGTACCGGCGAGTGCATCGTGACGTCTCTGAGCGTGCGGCATTAAGTCATGAGAAAGACTTGGTTCGAACCAACCAGAGCGCTCTATTGTGTATGCGGCGCAACTTCATTAATATTCATGATCACTTCGAAGATTGTACCTGTTATCCTGCGTTCACAGCAGACGCGGAAGACGCCTCAAGCGCGAGTGATTTACATGTTAAGTCAATGCAAAGGCACGAATAGGCATCCTGCGGCGCGATACGCGTGAATGACGCCACACGTTTGACGCGCTTAACGCGCAATTCCCGCTAGGCCTGTCACGATATCTATTTTTGTTGTACGATATATTACTACAAAATATGTTGCGATAAACAATATTACTGTCATTTTAAGACCATTTTAAGTCACTCATTATATAATGTCAGAATAATAATAAAATATCATCTCAACGCAAGTACACTCATACAAAAGAACACATAATATTTTATTATTAAGATTATTATTTATTTAACCATAGTCATGTTAACAATTTGATAATTAGGCATTGGAATCCAGAATGTGAAAAAGCATATCCTCAATAAATAATAATAAATGTTAACAAAAAATTTAAAAGTAAAGAATAACACGCTGCGATATCTGCTACCAGATCTATTTTCAGCTGTCAACCACCCATTTGAAAAATGAACTATAGTAATTTATACTAAATACTCTAGTGTTTTTAGCCATACTGACACTTACACCTCCAATAAAGATAGAGAAGTTGCTAGAATTTGTTTTTTGTATGGGCGATATATATTGCATCAACAAAAGTTATTGAGGCTTTGTTCATGTATTGTGCGATAAGTCGATATATGATTATTGTGACAGGCCTAATTCCCACGAATCGCTTCAGTTTGAAAATCTGAGCTTCAGTAGACGTTTGCGCCGCGTTAACCAATTAGGAGCTTGCTATTGTGGGGGTTTGATTATGACGTATCACCTTCTAAATGAGCCGAGCCCAGTTTGACGAACTGTTGTCGGCAGGAGGATTTTCCCCCACGAGACACCAACAACAGTTCCTCAAACTGGGCTCGGCTCAGTCAGAAGCACCGCTGAAAGCTTCCATCACCCAGGTTCAGTTTCTGGAGGAGTTTATGAGCTCACAGAGCTGCTGCACCTCTGAAATAATCTAGTGGACTCAGACACAGCTCCAAACGAATCAACGCTGTTTATCAGCCTTCATAAAGCACATAAACACAGTTATTCTCTCTGTAAACCCCTGTTAGCCATTTAGCAATAAAGCTACAGTCACCAAGCCATAGACAGAAGCCCTGCCCATCACGCCAATCCGAAAATAAAGAGAAAGTGCTGTTAAAGTTGACAAATTAATAATTTGGTAAATAATTCGATTACTGATGTCCATGTAAACACAGTCACTGTCTTTCTCCCCTGCGTCTGTGTGTTTGTTGTGCCTCTGTGTGAACATCAGCGCGTGCACAAATGGAAACTCCCATTTATTTGCAAAACCTTCCCTCTTCCCCCTCCCCGACACACTGAGCTGGAAACACCCACTTTACTAAGCTTTTCCAAACTAGAGGTGTTAAAACACACGGCTGAGACTGGGGGGTTTCATGGCCCTTTAAAGCTCTTCTTCTTCTTTATAGTGATGATGTAAGCGTCTTTAATTATCTTAAGTTGCAGAACAAACACATTGTAAGTGGTCGTTGTTCTGTGTCGTCTACTTTCAGGGCTGGAGAAGAAGACTCAGGTATTACAGCCCACTGAGAAAAAGACTGTAGCCTACCATGAGGCAGGACATGCTGTTGTGGGCTGGTTTCTGCAGCACGCTGACCCATTACTGAAGGTGATGTTTTTAAAGCTCTTTCACCACTGAAAGCTGATTTTTAGCTTGTGCAAATGCTCATCAAACCCTAAGCTTGACTCATGGAGACAAAGAATGACTAGGAATAAACTTTACAACAGTCTACATTTATAGTTCAGTTTAAATCGAGGCCATCATTTATGATTATTATATAATTATAATTATCGTAACCCTTTACAATGAGGTTCTATTATTATAGTTCATGTATTTATTTACTAACATGAACAATGAACGATGTGTTTGTTGAAGCATTGACTCATCTTGGTTAATGTTAGTTAAAATAAAGTTGTTCAGTTGTAGTTCATTGTCTTGTCAGCTTAATGGTTTAACACGGCTGTCTGGAATACTTGATTCTGATTGGTCAGTTGTGATATTTTAACGTGTTTTTCTGAGATAGCATCCGGTTTGCATCATCAGGCTGCCAATAAGCCTGTCTGGATGTACTTTATACCTTACTTATCAACTCTGGGTTTTAATAATGCATCAGTAATTTATGAACTATGATTAATGAATTATGATTAAATATGATTAACGATGAAATATGATTAATGAATTATGATTAATGATGAAATATGATTAATTATGATTAATGATGAAATATGATTAACGAATTATGATTAGTGATGAAATATGATGAATGAATTATGATTAATGATGAAATATGATTTATGAATTATGATTATGATGAAATATGATTAATGAATTACGATTAGTGATTAAATATAATTAATGAATTATGATTAATGATGAAACATGATTAATGAATTATGATTAATGATGAAATATGATTAATTATGATTATGATGAAATATGATTAATGAATTATGATTAGTGATTAAATATAATTAATGAATTATGATTAATGATGAAATATGATTAATTATGATTATGATGAAATATGATTAATGAATTATGATTAGTGATTAAATATAATTAATGAATTATGATCAATGATGAAATATGATTAATTATGATTATGATTAAATATGAAATAATGGATGAATGATGAAATATGATTAATGAATTTATGATTAATGATGAAATATGATTAATGAATTATGATTAATGATAAAATATGATTAATGAATTATGATTAGTGATGAAATGATTAATACATTGATTAATGATGAAATATGATTAATGCATTATGATTAATGATGAAGTATGATTAATGAATTATGATTATGATTAAATATGATTAATGAATTATGATTAATGATAAAAATGTGATTAATGAATTATGATTAATGATGAAATATGATTAATGAATTATGATTTATGATAAAATATAATTAATCATTATGTAAAACTGCTTTGGAACAATAATTATTGTATAAAGCCCTATACAAGTGAACTTGAATTGATACTGGACGCTGTAGAAGCATTATTTTCATTATTAATTCATGTTAGTAAACACACTAACATTAACTAAGGAAACCTTATTGTCAAATATGACCATTATTATTATTAAAATAACACTAAATAGTCACAAGATGGCGCCAAACATTCAAGAGCAGCGGAGTGACAAACATACAAACACACTCACAGACACTCAACGAATGACTGAATGAGTGTTATTAGTTACTCAGTTGGTATTGGAAGATAACATATGTCTGAATGTTATAATTGACCAGTGAGAGTCAGGTATTTCCAGACAGCTGTGTAATAAGGATGATTCTCAGATTTATTCAGCTATTGCTATCCTTGTGTTTTGCAGGTGTCCATTATTCCTCGAGGGAAAGGCCTGGGTTACGCGCAGTATCTGCCCAAAGAGCAGTATTTATACACAGCCGAGCAGCTGTTCGACCGCATGTGTATGATGTTAGGAGGACGAGTGGCCGAGCAGGTGTTCTTCAACAGGATCACCACTGGAGCTCACGATGACCTGAAGAAGGTCACGCAGTTGGCATATGCTCAGGTGCACACATCCGGGCCAAGATTCTCAATCTATGGCGGTGTTTCTCAATTCTAGTCCCTACCACGCTGCACATTTCCAAATGTCAAAACACAAAGCTGACAGAAACAGCTGATGGAGTATACACTAACCTGCGCATTATTCAGACACTAGATGGAGACACACAGTCAGAAACACAAAGCTGACAGAAACAGCTGATGGAGTATACACTAACCTGTGCATTATTCAGACACTAGATGGAGACACACAGTCAGAAACACACAGCTGACAGAAACAGCTGATGGAGTATACACTAACCTGAGCGTTATTCAGACACTAGATGGAGACACACAGTCAGAAACACACAGCTGACAGAAACAGCTGATGGAGTATACACTAACCTGCGCATTATTCAGTCCCTAGATGGCGCCAAACAGTCAAAAACACAAAGCATTGAACACAGCTGATGGAGTATACACTAACCTGTGCATTATTCACACACTAGATACAAACAGTCAGATATATGTTCTAATTCAACATTAAGTGCCCTTAAAGTGAACTCCACACACCTCTATATGTGCTGTTGTGCAAATCTTATGAAAAGGTTTGTTGTGCTCTGGTGTGAAGTGCAATGAAGGAAAAGGGACCAGGGAAGAATGCACACTGCATAGGGGACGTGCCGATCAGAACAATGGTAATGCATGGAGCTCTTCTAACGAGTCGGTCATCTACAGCTGTTTTAAATAAGAGAGATATGCAAATCATGCAGATCAGTGGGGTGTGGACCAGGATTGAGAAGCACTGGCCTATGGGAACACTGTGCATTGATTCTTCTGGTGTTTTATGATTTAGCAGAAGCTTTTATCCACACAGACTTACAGGAAGAGTGTGTTTGGAGAACAGCCGAAACTAAAGGAGATCAGCAGATGAATGAATGAATGAATCTTTAATGATTATCAGATTGTTTGCTGTTTCATGAATGACTGCATGTAGACGGGTTAGATGTATATGCCGGGTGTGGTTTGCTATTGGTGGATCTCTTATGACTGACAGGTTTATCCCGCCCTCATTTCATGTTTATGGTCACATTAATCAGATTACTATGTGGAGATTTGAGTTTATATCTATGTAAGTGACACTATCTAGTGTCTCAGGCTGCCTTTATTAACCCTGTGCTGTTTGTGCTGTAGATCGTGCAGTTCGGCATGAGCGAGCGGGTGGGTCAGGTGTCCTTCGATCTTCCCCAGCAGGGTGAGGTGATCCTGGAGAAGCCCTACAGCGAGGCCACGGCAGAGCTCATCGATGAGGAGGTGCGGAATCTGGTGGACCGGGCCTACAAGAGGACACTGGAGCTCGTCACTGAGAAGCGGGAGCAGGTGGAGATGGTGAGGAGCGCTGAAAAACACCAAAAACTAGAAACTAAATGAAAAAAATCACTGCGTTAAAAGGCGAAATGCACTGTGATGCCTGTTGAGGAACCAACAGGGGGCGATAAATGCTTTAATGCAGAGTTCACACCAAAATCAGAAATAAGTGTCGGCACGAGTACATTACAAAGAATGCAAATGTGCACTGCACTGTTGTGTTGTTTTCAGAAACATTGAGTCAAAATTAAGCGAGTTTTACCTTAAAACAAGCTTAATAATCTGCCGATACTGGTGCTGGTGTGGAGAGACCCCCCTCGATATTGTGAAGCGATTTTGGTGTATGGTCATACACATTAAATACGCTATATAAATACACATTACATTACATTACTACGGAAGTCCTAAGAGGCCATGCATTAAAACATTTTTTCTCTCTTGTTATGTCATGATCACGACTTAATTATCTCGTGATCTCGACATAAAACAACTAATTTTCTTGTGATCACGACATAACAAAAAGTTATCTCGTGATCACGACTCATTTTTTGTTTTTATTTATTTATGTATTTATTATTATTATTATTATTCATTCATTCATTTTCTTGTAGGCTTAGTCCTTTTATTAATCCGGGGTCGCCACAACGGAATGAAACGCCAACTTATCCAGCATTTGTTTTACGCAGCGGATGCCCTTCCAGCCGCAACCCATCTCTGGGAAAATTATTATTATTATTAGTAGTAGTAGTAGCATTAGTAGTAGTAGTAGTAGTAGTAGTAGTAGTAGTAGTAGTAGTAATATTAATATTAATACTAATAATAATAATAAATAAATAAAAACAAAAAATAAAGCCTTATAATATGCATTTATTTGTACCTCATTATCCCAGCGACTCCTATATATATCGTTCAGCGATTCATTTGTTCCTAAACTCCACTTTAGCGCGATGCTAATCTGTGCTGATTGGACCGATGAGTTGATGATCCAGTCTGTTACGATTGGTCGACAGCGCTCAGCGCGACAGAATGCCCATGAGCATACCTGCCAATGCGTGAGCATACCCTTCCAACACTTCCGTTTTTCCCAGGAGTAGCCCGTATTTCAGACCCATCTAACGGCACTCTCCCGATTTGTTATTTCTCCTGGAAAACCACCCCCCTGGTCCTCAGCATTTTGGTACGGTCTGTAAAACCCCCGGGTCGCCAACATTGGTATAGGATCCGATTGCAGCGCCCGAAACACACTTCACAGTAGTTACTAACATCACAGTACCCGGTTCTCAATAGTGTTATTCAGACATCTCAACCCCCTGGTCTCCCAGCATATCACTCTATTCTTAACCAGAAGTAAAAACAGCGACACACACATTCAGTATTAATGCCACAGCAGTAAAAGCTGAACCATTATGAAACATGAACGCCGCACGTGTGTAGGAGAGCTGATGTAGCCATAGCAACGACAAACAGCAGAGGAACACGAGCTCACAAACGCATTTTAATCCGTAAACAAAGCGGCACGCGTCGCGTTTACAAAACGCATCTAAATTCATAATCTGCAAGCAAGAGAAAACAATGAGGTAACAGTTTTAATCGCACTTACATTGAAAAGGAGGAAGAATTAGGGGTTGGATAGAGGGTGCAGACCAGTTTCACGGTGGCAAGCCAGATTCACTGTCAGGCCGCCGGGAAATGTCCTGCTGCTCCCTATGGCCAGTCCACCCCTGCATACATCAAGGTCCAATCCCAATTCTAATTTTGTACCCCTACCCCTTGGCCCTTCCCCTTTCCCTTGGCCCTTACAACCGAGGGTTAAGGGGAAGGGCTTGAAAACTTCCCCCTAAGAATTGGGCCAGCACTTCAACACCTGCACACGTCATCATATGTCATCGCCATCTCTCGCTTCATATGATATCAGACGATCACGACTGCTGGAGTTACTCCAGTTGTGTTATTGTTTGGTGTTTGTCTTCAGGAAATCACTGAAGGCGTATATTATGTTATCATAACCATCTAATGTGGCGATAAGATCGTAACTGTACTGTGTGTTTACACAGTGGCCATATTTATCAGTGTAAACACACCAAAACAACAGTAACATTATAGCAGACACTGTAAAAGCTCATTCCCAGACACTAGACATTACTGACAGGGTATTCCAGTGTCATCCAGTGGCAGAATGTTGTGGGACTGCTGGACAGGAGTTATGATTATGGATTATAGATCGCCAAATTTAGCGTTTTTTTTGCGGTTTTGTTTTAAAAGCATGAGGGTAAAACACGACAGCGGTTATGAATATATTAAAACATGTGTTTGTTTGTCGTAAAAATTCGTAATAATAACAAAAAAATACTAATTTGTGGATCTCCTTACTTCTGGGTTCAGCTATCCTTCCGTTGTGGCAGGTGTATTCTGGGAAAATTTCTTACCCCTCCGTTTTAAGTGTGGTCCTGAAAAATCTTCGTTGGAAGGGGTGTATACCCCTCGCCCTTAGCCCTACGCCTTCAAGCTAAAGAGAATTGGGACACCACTACCCCTTGACGTGAATGCGCAAAACGAGGGGTAGGGGTAAGGGGAAGGGCTAAGGGGGAGAATTGGGATTGGGCCCAAGTCTTTTCTGCTCCTTCCTTTAACAAACGGTGCTCTGAATCCTCCGGTGTAAGCGTGTAGATTTCAGAAGCTCCTCAGAGGAACACAGCACAAGGCTGGGCTATAATGCTGAGGCATTTCTGCAGAGATAAACCTCCACCACTGACTCTTCACAGTCTCATCTTTAGTTAGGGAAAAGAGCACAACTTTTCCCCTCACACTTCAGAGCACAGCGTCCACACGACAGGAGTTAACCGGAATTCGATACAGCGCTTGTCGTCTTCCACTTCTTCTTCCTGTCTGTGGGCGGGGCCGGGGAGTTAAATTTTCCAGGGGTTTGCGCACGCAACTAGTGGGCGGGGCTTATGTTTCACGTTAACGTCAAGCCGAAACGGCTAAAGACTCGTTATAACCACGATTCAATTGAGGAACTCTGAGTCGACTCTTTTATAGATGAATCAATAGTGTTAAACACTATGCACTTTCAGATTTAAGCCTCAGCTGGACATTTCACTGCACTTAGAGCTGTGCTACACACTGATGAAGATCATTTTATGAATGCTGTTTATATAATTTCCCCTTAAAAATGCGTGAAGGTCATGTGACCATCAGGATGAACGCAGCATCTCACTCCTCAGAGGAGGCGTGCTCTGTTCTCGCATCTCTCTCGAGTTCATTCATCTGAGGTGACCCGGCAAGACCGGTCTTCATAAGAACGCAAGTCCGTTCTCTGCCTTCTTGGAATTGAGAAACAGCCACTATAAGATCAGCTAAGTTTGAGTAGGGTTTGAGCAAAACTGTGCAGAGCTGCGGCCCTCCAGGATCTGAGTCTGACACCTGTGCTATAAATATTCAAGAGAGACATTTCACATAAGTTTTAGTTCAAGAATATTAATGTCTGATAAACGGATGCAGTCATGCGCTCTGTGTGTTTGTGGCAGGTCGGCAAGCGTTTGCTGGAGAAGGAGGTTCTAGACAAAGCTGATATGCTGGAGCTGCTCGGAGCGCGGCCCTTCAAGGAGATATCCACCTATGAGGAGTTTGTGGAGGGAACGGGCAGCTTCGAGGAGGACACCAGCCTGCCCGAGGGCCTGAAGGGCTGGAACCAGGAGCGCAGAGGGGAACCTGAGGAACCGGCAGACTCACAGAAGCAAAGAGCAGCTTAAACAAACACCTCCTCAAAGCTGGAGGCCGCCTTAAAGAGGAGGAGTCTACAGAAAAGAGGAGGAGTCTGCATAACAGAGGAGTCTACATAAAAGTGGAGGAGTCTACATATAAAAGGAGTCTACATATAAAAGGAGGTGTCTCCAGAAAAGAGGAGGGGTC
>CAIGQQ010030862.1:892670-911075 GCA_903798035.1 Danio albolineatus | reverse complement strand
GCCACTGCTGAGGCCAGATCATCAACTAGAAGTCCAGTTATTATCTGCTGTTCCTCAAACTCAGATAGAGGACACGACTTTAGTCAGGTGGTGTGTTGTGTGTGCTGTCATCATGACAAAGATAAAATAAATAGATATTAAGATGATAATGTTTATAAAGTGTTTACTAAATCATCTCTATGTTAAACAGCACTGGGAAATACTTTTAAAAGAATACAATTTTTACATCAGGGTGAATAATTTTCCCTTCAGCTCGTTCATTTGTCCTCTATATTTTAAGTTTGTTTCATGCGCTGTGCTTCCTAGTGCTGCTGATTGTGCTTCCTGTTTCACTGTCACGCTTTATTCGCTGTTTAAGACCATCTGCACGCTCTGACCTTTCTAGATTTCACTTTTATTTTTCAATCTTCAGGCTGTTAGATAATTATTGGTCATTCCTTGTCAACTCAACCCGACATCCTCAGCTCAAACTAATCATTTTGATCATAAAAAATGACAAACGTACGGTTGAAGACTAAATTATTCGCCCTTCTATTGACTTTTTTTCATTTCCCAAGTGCCGTTTAATATACAGAAGCTTTTTTAAACACCACTCATTTCTAAGAGCTGATTCCTTTAGTCTTTACCATGATGACAGCACATAATACTTTACTAGATATATAGCAAGTGACATTTAAAGAGCGCCTATTATACAAAAATTACTTTTATGTGGGGTTTAAACCCAGTTGTGTGTCTGCAGTGTGTGAGTATCTCCAGCCTCTAATGGTCAACATGAGTTAACTGTGTTTGATATAATCAGATGTGCTTAAAACAGTCTGCAGAAACACTGTGATTGACATTCTCCCTTTGTACGTGTCATCAGAGGGGGAAAGCCCCGCCCACTAGTCTCCCTCATTAGCATAACCATCAGCCCTGAGTGAGAAGCAGCCGTCTGTCCATTAGCCATTAGAGTGTTTGAGCTGCTGAAGATAATGTCAGCATAGACTAAGAGGATTATAGATGTCAGGAGTCTCCATAGACTGACAGAAGCATGAAGCACACACTCACACTGAAGCACACACACACACACACCTGACCAGCACTGACAACACACACACTGCTGCTTTAAATCTGCCACTATGGTGATGCACAGGCATCTGTAGCTCCGCCCTCTTCAGAATCTCATTTGAATTTAAAGCGACATTCAGAGTTCAGAGAGTTAGTAAACATTATTAGTGTGCTATTTTGAGCTGAAACCTCATCTTTTTAGTGCTTAACTTGGTTAATTAGGGTAATTAGGCAACAGTTGTTTGTTCTGTAGACGATGGGGAAAAAGTCTTAAATAATATGTGAATAATATTGAATAAGTATGTTTTATTCCAGCCAAAATAAAAGAAAAAACTTTCTCCAATAGAAAAAGACAATTGAAAACACTGTAAAAAATGTCCTTGCCTTGTTAATCATCACTTATAATATTAAATATGGTTTATATAATATATAATAAACAGTTAATAATATTAAAAACTTCACATTAGGATGAATAATTCTGTCTTCAACTGTAAGTGTGGTAAAATCCACAGTGATTTATGTCATCGAAGTAAATTTACTGTGTATTCTGCTGTTATTGCCTTAAATGTGTGCAGTTTATTTCTGGAATAAGGATATCTAAAGAAAAGCTTGTTAAAACCGCAAAACTTTGGATATTAGGGTTAGGGTTAGTACTTAAATACCTTAAAAAAATAATAGTGCCTTAATACTTTTTGACTTACAGCCACACGAATATTTGGGAAAGAAATCCCATTTTCCGACCATCACCATTGGCATATAATACAATATAAAGATAGCTGAAGTCAACAGAATTTACGAAAAGACCAAACCAATGTCTGTCTAAAAGTAAAATAACAATTTCCTCCTTATAAAATCCTTTTTGGAGCCAAATTATGCGAGGATAAAAATGGCTTTGGTAGATGAAATGTTATTTTGGCCATCCTCAAAATACTATACAGTGGATTACCTTATAAACACACATCCATTCACTTCATATTTCAGCACTAGTTTGTCTTTCCTCAGGTATAATAAAAAGATGTTTGTACTATGTGTTTGACTTGACACAGAATGACCCATTTCAGATTATTATTAACCCGTCAGGGTCCCATTAAAGCTGTAAAAAAAAAAGCTTCCTCTTAGGCTAAAAATAAAAGAATACAACAGCACTAACTGGCTGGCGCATTCGGTAACATGTGAAATAATTTAATTAGAAGTAATTTTTTCGTCTTTGTCTACAAATATGTCAGCAATATATTGCCATTAGGCCTAATATTTTGGGATTTTCATTTGCTGCTTTCACTTAATGATACAACTGCTTATTGCCCAGTCCATCTGTGATTACAATGTCAAATAAACATTAATTTTTTTTCATATTTATCGGTATTGATGTTGATTTTCCGGTAACACTTTACAGTATGTTTATGTAATATTTATATAAGTATTTATATGAGTTTATGTATTTACTAACATGAACAAGCAATGAACAATACGTTTAGAATATTTGCTGGTCTTTATTGATAATAAATTGGAGGTAAAACTCCAAAAACAAATCAAGCACCAAAGTATAGGAAAAAATTTAATCAGTGCGAAAAAAAACTGGCCCAATAAAATTTTAACCTTAAAAAAAACATACAGATCTCTCAATGAATATGGTGATGTTTTTTTATTTCTCTGCTCAAACTATTCTGACCATTATGTCTACATGGGATGACCAGCGCTTCTTGTTTATTGGCTGTCATTTGTGGTTTTTATTTCAGGGAGTTCCCTCTGAATCAGGGAGCGTCTGCATATAAAATGGTCTGCAGTTCTCTGCTTCGTAGGTCAGAAGCTTGTTTATTCTGTCTCCATGGCTACGCTCAGTCCCAACCTGATCCTCCAATTGGCATGCATTAGTCCAAACCTGTGTGATATATGTCTATGAGAGGCTGTTTGAATCGGCTGACCAATCAGATCGCCCGATTGGCATGCATTAAATTGACCAATAGAGTTAAAGTGATCAGCACTGGGTACGCAGGAGTCACAGCAAAGTGTTCTGTGTAGCCCTTACGCATGCATTGCATTTTATGATCGCTTTTGGGCCACTGTTGAGATTATTTATTAGGTTTAATGTATATACAGCCGAAGGTCAATATTATTCGCCCTTCTGTGAAATCTTTCAAGTGACGTTTAACAGCGCTAGGCAATTAAAGTCTTATTTATTTTAGTCTGGCTGGAGTAGAAGCCGTTTTTAATTGTTTATTAACAATTGTGATGTCAATATTATTAACCCTCTTAATCAGAGTTGTCCAGTAACTTGCCTAATTACCTATTTAACCCTTTAAATTACGCTTATTAGTGTATTTTAATATTAGTGTAATGAAGGCCAGCTAGTGAAGTGCTGTGCAGGTAAATCTCACTCCTCTGAAAATCGCTGGTTTGATCCCTGCTCAAATCGGGGTTGGGTGCAGTAGGACCGGTGGGTTACATGTGGGGGGTCGTCAGGGATAGGAGTGAGGTTTAGGCAGGTGAGTGTAACTGAGCCCAGCAAGCGAAGTGCTGTGCCGGTAAATCTCACTCCTCTGACCACTAAAGGGTGGTGTAGTGACAGATGCTAGAGGCCATAGTCTTTAGCCTCCTTGTTAGAGCAACCAACTCCCATACAAAAAAATTGCTGGTTTGATCCCTGCTCAAACCGGGGTTGGGGGGGCTCGTCCGGGATGGGAGTGAGGTTTAGGTGGGTGAGTGTAATCGAGGCCAGCAAACGAAGTGCTATACAGGTAAACTTTACTCCTCTGACCACTAAAGGGTGCTCTAGTGACAGACACTAGAGTCCATGGTCTTTAGCTTCTTTATAGAGCAATCAACTCCCATGCAGAGAATCGCAGGTTCAATCCCAGCTCGGACCGGGTTGGGTGCAGTAGGACTAGTGGGTTACATGTGGGGGCTTATCCGGGATGGGATTGAGGTTTAGCGGGGTGAATGTAAGGCCAGCTCGCGAGGCCAGCTCGTGAAGTGCTATAAAGGTAAACTCACTTCTCTGATGACTAAAGGTGCTTTAGCAACAGACGATTAAGACCATGGTCTTTAGCTTCCTTGTTAGAGCAGCCGACTCCCGTGCAAAGAATTGTCTGTTCAGTCCCAGCTCATACCAGGTTGGGTGCAGTAGGACTGGTGGATTACACATGGGGGCTCGTCTGGGATGGGATTGAGGTTAACGGGGTGAGTGTAACAGAGGCCAGCAAGCGAAGTGCTATGCAGGTAAACTTCTCTCCTCTGGCCACTAAAGGTGCTCTAGCAACAGACGCTTTAGGACATGGTCTTTAGCCTCCTTGTTAGAGCAACCAACTTCCATACAAAAAAAAATGTTCGTTCGATCCCAGCTCAGACCTGGTTGGGTGCAGTAGGACCGGTGGGTTACATGTGGGGGCTCGTCCGGGATGGGAGTGAGGTTTAGGGGGCTGGGTGTAACGGAGGCCAGCTAGCGAAGTGCTGTTCATGTAAACATCAGTCCTCTGACCTTAGAAGGGTGCTCTAGTGACAGACGCTTGAGGCCATAGCCTTTAGCTTGCTAGTTAGAGCAACTGACTCCCATACATAGAATCGCCGGTTCGATCCCAGCTCAGACCAGGTTGGGTGTAGTTGGACCAGTGGGTTGCACTAGTATCTTACAAAATAATTAGCAGAACAGAATAACAGACTAGGCCACTTTTAAAATAAAGTGTGTTTTGAATTGTTAAAAAATTTCTCATTAGGGCGAATAATGAGGGACTTCATAATGAGGGACTGAATATTATATCAGCTTCATCAGGGCTCTGCTGTGATTAGCGCTTTTATTAGCGCAGATAATAAAAGCCAATGAGCAGATATAATGTGGAGATTGCGGGACTGCCAGCCAGACGTGAACGATCCTGTGTTTTTAACCTCCTTTATTGTGCACACTACAGATGCCGCTGCCCCGTGCGCCGCTGCCTCCTCCCCAGGGGCCCTCAGCAGTACGCTTCCCTCCTGTCCCAGCATGCTCTCTGCTACCTCAGCTCCGGAGCAGACGCCGGAGCCACAGCAGGAGCGCATGGAGCCTGCATCAGATACTGCACAGAGCCAGGCCACCCCCTCCAAACGCCGCACCGTCCTGAGCATCTCCCCTCCGCCGGAGGACCTGCTGGATGACAGCCGAATGTCCTGCCAGGACGACACACTCCCGAATCTGGACTCGGAGCAGAGCAGCACTATCTGGCTGGAGGATTCAGTGTCTAACTTCAGCATGGGCAGCAGCAGCTCCTACAATGACAACACGGAGGTACCCAGAAAGTCCCGCAAGAGGACGCCCCGCCAGCGGCCCGGCTCCAAACCCGCAGCCCGAGAGGAGGCCGGCATGGATGTGTTTGACGCTGACAGTGCTAAAGCTCCACACTTTGTGCTCTCACAGCTGGGTTCAGATGCCAAAGTCACACCTAAAGCCAGGTGGGTTTGTAATGGTCACCGTCTCAATAGCGAGGTGCTTTAGTTTACTTCACTAAATTGCATTAAATTCCTAATCTAGTCATGACAAAATATATATATTATTGAAAAGGTCTGAGGCTTCTGAATGCATATTTTACCACTGTTTTTGGTTATGTAGGAAGAGTAAGTTTACGGTCACCCTTCAACCTGTGGGGCTATTTTCAGGTTACATGTTTAAACTATAATATTGTAGTGTAAACATAAAGCAATAGTGACTCTGTATATCATTTAAAAGCTCTTAAGTGCTCTTTTTAACCCAGAGAAACTGTTCAAAACATTTTTAAACACAGTAGTTTTAATAGCCAATTTCTTGTTTTTAAGATGATTTCAGTGTGTAATAATTTATATATTATATAATACAAGATACTATTATTTAGCTTAAAGTGCAACTTAAAGGCTCAACTATGGTAAATAACTAGGTAAATGAAGCAAGTCATTGAACACTAGTGGTTTGTCCTGCAGACGGCCTTAAAAAATTAGAAACTGCTTTTCATTTATTCATTCATTTTCTTTTCGGCTTAGTCCCTTTATTAATCCGGGGTCGCCACAGCGGAATGAACCGCCAACTTATCCAGCATTTGTTTTACACAGCGGATGCCCTTCCAGCTGCAACCCATCACTGGGAAACACTTAATCACACTCATACACTACTGACAATTTAGCCTTCCCAATTCACCTATACCACATGTCTTTGGACTTGTGGGGGAAACCGGAGCACCCGGAGGAAACCCACGCAACCACGGGGAGAACATGCAAACTCCACACAGAAATGCCAACTGACCCAGCCGAGGCTCGAACCAGCGACCTTCTTGCTGTGAGGCGATCATGCTACCCACTATGCCACCGTGGCGCCCAGAAACTGCTTTTATTCCAGCCAAATTAAAAGAAATAAGACCGTTTCCAGAAGAAAAATATAATGGGAAATACTGTGACAATGTTCTTTTGGGTAATACTTAAAAAAAAAATGTATATATTAATAATTCTTTATTCATCTGTATGTTGTTGGAAAGGTCTTTATAATTTGATAGGAACTTTGGAACTTGGTGAGAAAAGTCTGGTATGAAGAATATGTTTCATATCACTCAAACCATACACAGAGATGGGGGCAACCTAATAACGTCGCCAGTTGAAACCGATTGTCACTGGTGGTGATGTTTGGTACTACACCCTCTAAAAAATCTTACTGAAAGCTCAGTTTTTGAGATATCAACTTTAAATTCGTAATGTAATTTGTTCAGATGTTTAGCTTTGATTTTTCTGTCAATTTTAGTGTAAAATAGATTTAGTAAAATAAATATTTTGCACACTGTATTAAAATATACATTTATTGAATTGTTATTTTAATAAACAAATTCGCATTATTATTTTTACTGAACTTTTGGAGTTTTTTTCACAGTGTCTCCTTTAAAAGGAGTCCAAGCTTAAATCTCTGCACCAAAACATTGAAGATTGTCAATTTCATGTCTGTGTTCAAAAAAATGGGACTGACACTTCAGTAGTGAACTTCATATGTACACATATATCTGTTTTTGTCAACATTTAACCTGTAGCTCCCTGGAAGTGTCAAACAGCCAGAAAGGAGGAGTTTTGTCCATTCAGTACCCGCAGAAGAGTGAAGGGAAGGAGCTGAAGATTCTGGTCCAGCCGGAGACGCAGCACAGAGCGCGATACCTCACTGAGGGAAGCAGAGGATCCGTTAAAGATCGCACACAACAGGGATTCCCTACAATCAAAGTAAGAACTCCAGAAACATCATATTAAATATTAGAAATGTTGGATTGGGGGTGCACTGAAACACAAATTCTGGGCCAAAACTAAAGATGCTTTGTGTTGATTATTTATTATTTTACTAAATCAACTGTAATTCTGTAAAGGTATTATTTATTAAGCGTACAAAAATACAGCATACTGTAAAGCACAGAACACATAAACAGCAGCAGAACAAATATAGAAATAACATGAATGTGGAAAAACAGCAATGACAATCAGGAGATTATTGGTAGTGTTTGTCATTTATAGTCAATTATAAGATCAATAATAATGTTAAAGTTGATGACAGTAATATTCTGTGGTCACGGCACCAGTGATGATATTATTATTTTTATCATTATTACTTTATTATAATAATAATAATAATAATAATAATAATGGTAATAATAGTAGTACTGATGTAATACCTAAAATATTGTTGATTAATACTATTTAAACTGAACTCAAATCATACAGATTTAATTAAATAAACATAAATATATATTTAAAAGTATGAATTGGACTGATTTTTAATTAGTTTATTATATGATAAAATATTACTATATTTAAAATAGTATTTTATGGGATGTTTGCTGACAAATTAATATCCCTTTGGGATTAATAAAGTAAAATCAATCAATCATGTCAAAAAAATAGCCGTTTTATTGACGGTATAAATACAATTAAAATTGAAAGTATAATTAATTTTAAAATAAGAGTCGAGAGGCATTATTTTACCAGCATTGCTTGTTTTCTGTCCTTGACCAATATCGCATAAATTTAGCTAACAGTGTTTTTGTATTATAAACTACATATGTGTTGAGCTATATGTTGTAATAAATCTGAACATGCATTTTTTTCTTCTTGTTTTATATGTATACATAGACGTTTCATAAAACATTAGCTTATGAATAATTACCCGAATGCCATGGCATTTTAGTAGGAAAACTGTATGAAAACTGCATTGAAATTAATGGATTTCATAGCGCAGTGCTTTCTGCATCCAATGTGAAAGCCAAGTCAGATCGCACAGATACAGAAACCAGCACGCCTGACACTGCCCTTTCATATGCATTTCATGTTATGCCTTTTATTGGATTATATTTTGTCACTTTTCTCTTTCATTCAAAACTAAAGGTTTCATTTTTAGCTGATTATGATTTTTCCCCAAAATTCAGTGCATCCCTAGACTGTACCAATACGTGTTTATTGAAGTGATGCCGTTCATGTAGTAATGTGTGTAAATATGAAACAGCTAGATGGCGTCAGTGACCCAGTGATGCTCCAAGTGTTTGTGGCCAACGACGCTGGACGTGTGAAGCCGCATGGGTTTTACCAGGCCTGCAGAGTGACTGGACGCAACACTACGGCCTGTAAGGAGGTTGACATCGAGGGGACCACAGTAATCGAAGTAAATCTCGAGCCGACCAACTCTATGACCCTACCGTAAGCATCTATTATCATGTCACTTCAGATGGAATTTAGTTACTAGGACTGCACGATATTTCGGAAAATTACCGCAATAATAGTACATGCAATGTCACAGAGAAGTGCAATAAATAAATTGATTTTATGTGGTATGCATTTGTGTGCTGAGTCACGGACCGTGTCATGTGGCGTGTGTGTGCAGCGTGGACTGTGTTGGTATCTTGAAGCTGAGGAATGCAGATGTTGAAGCTCGTATTGGAGTTGCAGGATCCAAAAAGAAGAGCACTCGTGCACGGCTGGCCTTCAGAGTCAACATCCCGAGACCTGACGGATCTGTCCTGACCCTCCAAACTCTCTCCTCTCCCATATTATGCAGTGAGTGGGGAAGGGAATAGATTTGATATTAATCCTTGTGTGCTGTTGGGTGTTTTCATCCACTCTTGAGTCTTAATTTGGGCACAACTTTCTCCGTGTTTCAGCAAATGGGATGTTTTTTGGTGACAAAGCTTATTTTGATGCATATTTTGGGAAAATGCTTTCAATATAAAACTCAAAGATACACACTCTGGGCAAATGGACTACTCTTTGGTTATGTTGGTGGCTCATTTTGCCCCATTGGCTTTTATTATAATAAAATGTTTTGATTGCAAAGCCATGACAGCATATAATCATGCATTTTTGATTGTTGCTGGTATTCCCTATTGGGATGATATAGAGTTTGTCAAAAAAAGCTTAGTTTCTGTCTTTTATATGGAGTATATGGCATATTACTGTTTATAAATGTGTTTTTTGTCTCATATTTACAGCTCAACCAGCTGGAGTGCCTGAAATCCTCAAGAAGAGTCTTCACAGTGGTTCTGTAGCAGGAGGAGACGAGGTCTTCATAATCGGCAAGAACTTTCTCAAAGGAACCAAGGTTCTTTTTCAGGAAAATTCTTCAGGTATTGGATTTATAGACCACATATTTCAAAAACGTAATGCTAAGACCATGCCCTAATAACACGTGACACGACAAGATTCCAGCAACAAGCAATTTGTGTATCCACAACAGACGCAAACACGACAGAAACATTTAAATATTGGTTAAGAAGAACAGAAAAGTGCACTGCAATGCCAAACAGACAGGGTAATAATCTAATAAATGCATAATAAACCTTTTTAACATAAATTAATGTATAAGCTGAGTGCCTGATATGTGTTTGTTTGCGCTGACTCACAGATCTAATGTTCATTTACGAACTGTATCTATGCTATTTTGATTACAAGATCTGAGATGAACTATCTGCTGCTGCTTTTAGACAATACATATCAAGTAAAATGGTGTTCAAACTTGTGTTAATAGCATGTAATGCTGAATAAAGCACATAATCAGCAGCTGAGGTGATCATTGTCATTGTAGTTTATGCTGTTGTTTAGCTGCGAAGTTGCAGGAAGTAGAAATCGTTTCTAAAGTGACATTTTAAGTGTCGCCGTACTGGATTTTTAGGACAAAAACTACTTTAACCATGAAAAAGATAGCCTTTATTGTCACAGCATTGTGTTATGTGCAGTTAGGACACTGCATAACACCCACTGTAATGCCCCATGCTTAAAATATGTGATTGCATTTGCATTTTCTTTTCAGATGACAGTGGCTGGCAGGCTGAAGCAGAAATCGACATGGAACTTTTTCATCAGGCAAGTGCAGGACATGGTTTTAGAGTTTGCACTTTTGTTAGTGCCTGTTTATTGTTCATAAGTATCTTGTCATAATCATCATCTTAACATCTTTCATTACAGAATCATCTAGTGGTGAAGGTTCCTCCATATCATGACCAGGCGGTGGCCGCCCCGGTGTCTGTAGGAATCGCTGTTGTGACAAATGCAGGAAAAACGCATGATTTACAGACCTTTACTTACACTCCTCTAACAGGTTTGTACAAAAATAGGGTGTATTTGTAAATTATTGATTAATTCTTTATTGTAAATTTCTAGATGTGCAGTTGGGAGTTTTATTTTAGGGTTGGGGAAATGGTGGACTCAACGTTTTGTAGGAAATGTCTCGTTTTTCAGTTAAACAATTGAGTTTTACCATTCAGCCAGTTTTTTAGCTTCATTTAGCATTGAATCTGATTCAACCATTAGTATCTACGGAAGAATCAAACTTTAAGTAGGTAAATTATTGAAACTCTGGTCATTTTTGAGCAAGATGCTAACTTTCTAATCCGATTAATGGTCTGTGCCAATCTAAAAGTGGTCTGACAGACTTGGAGATTGGCTGAATGGATTCAAAAACTCTGATAGTCAAAACATGTTCAAAAAACATGTGTGTATGTGTTATTAACCACGAGTCCACATATATGGACATCATTTTTCTCTAAAAGTACATCATGTCAAAAGATGATGCTTAGGTTTTATGCTAAGCATTAAGCATTTTAAAAAATGCATGCAAAAAAAAAACAGCTTGGGTCTTCAGAGGTTAAAGAACCATTTACACGGGCCTACATTTTATGCTAGAGATACTATGACTTGTGGTTATTACTTTAAGGCTGAAGAGCCATGCATAACTTACTAGGGAAGATCAAGTGTACTTGGATGCATCAAGCAAAGCTAGTCTGGCTAAAGCAGATTAAGCAGGAATTGTGAATTTGTGTCTGAATTCTTTGGAAGTACCTTTGGAGAAGGGTGGTGAATATTTATGGATTGGTTACACCCCTTGATTGGACAGAGTTTAACATATGTTGCCGTTGTTCAATATTTAATCTCTTTCCATACAGAGAAAGTTGAAATACCAGTGAAGTCAGAACTGCCCGTCACAGTCAAGGCTTGTACCTTTGAAGAGCAGATCAAAGGTGTGGTGTTATCAATGCTTTACTGTTGGACATGAAATTTAAGACTATTTTATTGTTTGGTTCTTTTAAAGCTGAAGTTTCATGACTTTGTTTACAGCGATGCAAACTGAGACCAGCTGTCTAAATAATGTTATAATGTTACCTATGGTCAAGCGGGAAGAGCCTATGGAAGTCTCCTGCAATGCAACTCCTTCTGACATTTTTAAGGTAGTATCATTTTTAATTCATTTAACTTAAATCAAGGGGTAGGTAAGTTTGGTCTTTGAGAGTTGCAGTTCTTCCCTAATCAAACAAACTTGGAGAAGGTAATCAAGGCCTGAGGCTGTGTTCAAAATCCCCATTTCCCTTAAATTGTGCACTGTTAGAGGGAGCAGCCATTTTTAGCGGTGTCTGAAACCATAGTGGATGTTCTAAAGTGAACGTAATCAATCAGACAATGCACCGCAATAACAGGTGTAACCAATGTACACTCTACGGCTAGAGAATACGCATAATGCACTGTGAGAGTTTGCAGTCTGAATAAATTTCCACATCTGACCACAAGATGGCATCCATAACAGAATCCTGTCGGTGTAAGCTTCTAATTTATTTATTATGTAGTTGTTAATATAATGTTTGTTTACATTACAGGAAACAAAATATTTTAAAAGTAATGTAATTACTAATAAGGAGCTTGTTAAATCTTAAGTAAGACCAGTAAGTTTGACAAGCCTTAAAATCTTGCAACCATGGAAAAACGTGTACAATTCTGATTTCGGATTCGACCTGAATGTTACTTGAAAGCTACAGGCAAGTGCGTTTTTATCAAGGCTGGATGAATCCTTTTTAGGTTTGTAGCTCTCCCGGACCGAACTTACCTACCCTTGGTTTAGAACAGGGATCACCAATCTCGGTCCTGGAGGTCCGGTGTCCTGCAGGGTTTAGCTCCAACTTGTCTCAAAACACCCGCCTGGATGTTTCAAGTAAACCTAGTGAGAGCTTGACTAGCTTGTTCAGGTGTGTTTGATTAGGGTTGGAGCTAAAATCTACAGGACACCGGACTTCCAGGAACAAGTTTGGTAATTCCTGGTTTAGAAGGTAAACTTAAGCAAGCTATTGATTTTTAACAAATGACACATGAATTGTAACCATTTTTTTCTTATTTTTGCAATTCAGCCTGTAGAGGCCCTTAGTTCAACCCAGCAGATATTGGAGATCAGTACTGTCCTTCCGCCTGCCACCAAATCTTTTCCAAGCCCTGTGGCTCTCCAACCCGTCGACTCCCAGCAGGCTCCAGCTCAAATCTTCACAGCTCAAGAAACATTGGCCACCATCCAGAAGCAGGACATTCCTTCACCTGCATCCTTTCAAGTGTCCTTGTCAGAAGACACAACTGTTCTCCAGCCCGTTCCCCCTCAGGTCCCGCAGCAGTTCTTGCGGGAAACACCAGAAACACTCTCTCCAGAAGACAGCAGTGCAGACGGGGCTGGAATGGTACTGGTGGGCATAGACAGGAATCCTCCATCTCAGCGCCAGCAGGTACAGGCTCTTCTACCCCAGGATGGGGTTGCACAGCTGGAGCGAGCAGTGAGAGAGCTGCAGGCACAACAGCAGCTCAATTCTGTACTTTACAGTCCGACCCCGTCTGCAGAAAGCCTTCAGCAGCATGTGCAGGAAAACATGAACAGCTTACGGTTGGGTGGAAATGAGACTGCTTTAACCAACCAGCAACAGCAGCAGCAAGAGCAGAATATACTGGAGAATCTGCAGCAACAGCAGCAGAAGGCGCTTGTGGATCTACAGCACCAACAAACTGTCCTTGAAAATCTCCAGCAACATCAGAAAGTCTTGGAAAACCTCCAGCAACATGCTCTTGGCAACATCCAGCAGCAACAAACACACAAAGTCCTGGAGAATCTGCAGCATCAGCAGCAGCACCACCAGAAAGTTCTGGAGAACATTCAGCAGCAAAGTTCAATCGTGACTCTGCAGCATCAGAAGGTTCTGGACAATCTCCAACAGCAGCAACAGCATCAGATAAACCTAGAAACTCTTCAGCATCAGGAGGTGTTGGAGAGCCTGAAGCAGCAGCTGCAGTCAGAGCTTATGCAGACGCAAATACCAATGCAGTGCACGCCCAGCTTCACTAGCGATCAGCAAAGCTCCACGCAGGCTAATGCTCTCCCGCAGTCCTCCGAGGGATTCCTCCAGAACCCCCCACAGCAGCAGACTGCTCTCTTCCAGCAAACTGGTGGGATCATGACCATACAGACCTCTGGTTTTCTGCAGCAGCCGTCCGCTCAGCCTTCGCCTCCTCAGCCGCTTTTCCAGAGCCACAACCCCTTGACGGAAACTCAAGACTCTCAGACTGTACTCTTCGGAGCCACAAAGCCACCACAGGTCCAAGCAGCCTTATTCCCCAGTACCATGACAATGCTAACAAGCAGCAATCTCCCCACAGAGCAGCAGGCTCCTTCAGCTAGTCTGTTTATTGCGCAAAGTGTGTTACCAGCATCAGATAACACCCAGAGCCAGCAGCAGCAGCAGATCACCTTCCTCACGCCCATGCAGACCTCAGGAGCTGAACCCCAGACAGTCTCGCTTTTCCAGGGACAGACGCAGTTGTCCACCCCAATGGAGCAACAGCAGTCTCCTCAACAGCAGCAGATGCCAACCCCTCAACAAGCCCCTCTGTTTCCAAATATCACCACAATATCCCCAAATCAAGCACAGCAACCAACTCAGACGGGAATACTGTTCTGTACCACAACGATCAATCCTCACGATCTCCCGCAAGCTTTGCTGTTCAGTGGCCAGAATCAGGCTTCGCTAGGAACCGATCGACTCCCAGAGAATATCTTTCAGGAGCAGCAGCCCATGCAAGTTGTTCCCAGCTCTGAAAATGTTTCTTCTAACAATCCTTCGAACCAGCCCGCCGTCCCAGCAGCGCAGGCCGCTCAGAACCCATCAATTATTTTCACACAAACCGGTGTGGTGAATGTTGCTCAGCAAGACTCTGCAGAACCCATGTCTTTTCAAGACCAGAGCACTGGTGTCAATGAATCCTCTACTAGTTTGCCTTCAACACGGACAGAACTGTTTCAGGACCAGCAGCCCATGCAGGTTGTGCCCAGTGCCGCAAACGTAACCCCTGTCTCTCCTTCGGACCAACCTTCCGTCAACATTTACTTGCCTCCATCAGCAATTTCAGCCTTGCAGGGTGGTGTAAGTGCTCAGGATTTGCCTCCAGCCGCAGCAGCCGGCACCATGTTTAGTGGGCAGACTAGTGTGGCGGTGTCAGGACTGCAGAATGCCACCCCGACTGCCTCTCCACAGCCACCCAGCCAACTCTTCCAGACTGCTATTGGGGGAACCCTAACGCAGCCGGGCCCTCCAGGACCAGCAGGCCTGTTTCTCTTTGAGATTCCCAGTGGTAAGTGCAGTCATTTAAAGGCCTCATGAAATATACAGCGAGATGTTAGTATCAATATGTGAATTTTAAGGATATCTATAAGCTAGTGTGCTCCAAAACAGTGACAAAATTTGAATTTAGGAGATATAAACCTAAAACAAACATCCAAAGCTTGCAGTTTTGTCACTATTACCTAAACCAGGGGTGACCAATAGGGAAGGGGCTACTGGGGGCATACAGCCCTCTCTTCATGTTTCATTTAGAGATTACGTCAAACGTCAAATAACAATGCAGATTTTAAAGCATTTCACTGGACACATTAGCTTTGGGACAACTTGTTAGGGTTTTCACACTCTACTTAACCCCAGGGTTATCTACAATCTGAATGCCACTTTTAGCTATATTTTAAGTACTAAGCCTATAATTATGTAAGTTTATTTTTTTTACAATCTATAATCATTTAGTCTATATCATAGGTCTCAAACTTGATTCCTGGAGAGCCACAGCTCTGCACAGTTTTGTTCTAACCTTAATTAAACACACCTGATCCAACTAACCAAGGTGTTCAAGACTACTAGAAACTATTAAGCAGGTGGAGGTGGTTGGAGCTAAACCGTGCAGAGCTGTGGCCCTCCAGGAATTGAGTTTGAGGCCATTGGTCTACATAGGGGTTGTCCAAACTCAGTCCTGGAGGGCTGGTGCCTTGCTGAGTTTAGCTCTAACTTACTTCAGCACACCTGCCAGGAAGGTTCTCGTATATTTAGTAAAGCCACGGTCACACTGGATTTTCTCCCCATAGACTTCCATTCATAGGCACACGAATGCATCAGACCAGAAATGCAAGCTCGTGCGACAAGTTTCACAGTTCGTGGTGTTGGAAAGTTCAAGCTTGGTGAACTCTGACCTGTGAAATCACATCATAAAGATAAAAACATGACCTCTCTGGACAGAAATGTGAAATATGAAGCAATCGCTCGCTTAATGTCTAATCATCGTGTTTAATCTCGCCCCTTTTCGCAGAGCCGTACGACAGAATTTCGCACGCTCAAACTCTAGTGCAGGAGTGCACAAACTTTTTCGTATTAAGGGCCAAAAAACAAATGTCGTTGAGAGCCATGGGCCAAAGATAAATATACCAAATTATATTACATTAAAGTTGCCATGAACTTTAAACCCCCCTTACCCCACCACATTGTGTAAAGCGCTTTGAGTGTCTAGAAAAGTGCTATATAAATGTAAGGAATTGTTATTATTATTGTTATTCTTACTATCATCGGATGACAGTATGTACATTTTAGAAAAAATCTGATTAATTTACACTATTTAATTGAAATATTTAATTTCAGTTAGCTTTTAAAAATACAACAAGCAAATCCTCCATCCCTATCAAAACCATCCTTATCATTCTTCCTCGCTTCTCAGATGGGATGGTGGGCCAAATCAAAGGTTACCTTGGGCCAACGTTGGCCTGCGGGCCCTTAGTTTGGGCATCGCTGCTCTAGTGTAACCACAGCTTCAAAGCTTGATTAGCTGGTTCAGCTGAGTTTGATTAGGGTTGGAGCCAAACTCTCCAGGACACCGATCCTCCAGGACAGAGTTGGACACCACTTGCCTACATCTTTGACAGATCACACAAATAAAATGAAATAAGACTGTTTCATTATCCGACAATTACAAATGTTACTTCATTTACATTTCAGTGCATTCACATTTAAGCCGCGGTCAAACTATTAAAAATGTTAAAGTCAAACTTTTCAGCATCGGAAGCTGTTGGAGGAAAGATCCCAAACAAACCTGAATCACAAAATACAGAAGATGGTCCATTTACATATATATTTTACAGTGTAATCTAGTCCCAATAACGTCCCCCCCCCTGTTGTTTATGTCTGACTAGATTGTGGAACGTTAATAAACTCTCCCGGTCCGCCGTTGTCCGATCAGCTGGTCACTTTGGGTCATCCTGGCGCAGATCAGAATCAGACCCAGCTTCAGACTAGCGCGCAGATTCAGACCTTACTGGATCCATCCAGCAACCTAGAGGACAAGATAGACCAACTTCTGGAGAGTTTTCAGGAGCAGGGAAAGACTCTCCCGCGGGATTTCTTGGACCATTAAAGCTAGGTAATCCGAAAGCAGACCACCGTCCACACCGCTTGCTAATGCTCCCTTTTTCCATCTGGCGTCTTATGTGGGTGTTACCTAACACTGGGGGTCGTCTGGAACTCTTCTATATCTGTTTCTGAACGCTTGTAGTGTGTTGGACGTCCTTTTCTTGATGGACGAATAAGGGTCCACTTTATATAATGTCAACATATCACGTGACCCACGAAGCCATTAAGTATATTGGCACTTTGCTAACTTTGTATTTGTGTTCTTGACTTCCACTTGAATCTTCTCCATTTATTACCATCGTTAATCTGTTTTCGTTAGAAGCCGACATTAGTAGACTATATAAAAAACACAAAAAAATAATCCAAAACTCTGTTGCCGTTGAGATACTAATACATTGTGAATGAATTTGAAATATATTTAGCACTTTAGGGGGTTTCCTGACGGAGATTCCCTTTTAGCTTTGTAACCCATACGTGTCTAACATGGCCGTCGAAGTTTATTTGATAGTCATGATGCTTTCTAAAAAAAAAATAATGTGTTTTTTTGTGTGTTTCATCATTCTCTTTTATGAATATAGTCTATTTTATGAGCCATGTTTTGTTATTGGTTATGTGTTTATCCATTTTTAACATAAGTCGCGATGCTCTATGTTAGTCACTCCTCCTGTTTTACTTTCATTTTATTTAATCTTATTTAAGAGGTCCAACTTGTAGGCAGGGATGTGAAATTGTGCAACGTTGCCGATGAGATCTGTGAACAGATTGTAATCTCCTCCAGCGGAGCGTCTTCGGTGCGCGTGTGAGTGTGTGTTCGGCAGAAATGAGCACATCGCTGTTTGTACTATATAAGATGCAGCTACAGTCTTGAATTGTATGCGGTTTGTGGAGGTTTATTCAAATAAGCACAAGCTCTGGAAGATGATTGGTTGTGGTGCGAATGCAAGGGATTGTTCACTCAGATCATTATTCACTCATGCGCACGTCTTTCTAAACTGGACACAAATCCAAACAGAAACTAATAAATGCTTTAATTT
This sequence comes from Danio albolineatus, assembly GCA_903798035.1. Lineage (NCBI taxonomy): Eukaryota > Metazoa > Chordata > Actinopteri > Cypriniformes > Danionidae > Danio > Danio albolineatus. The sequence continues at coordinate 893,026 of CAIGQQ010030862.1, read as the reverse complement.
ATGATATTCGAGAGGTTTTGGTTGCCCACTTAAGGGTTGTTTACATTTGTTTACATCATTGTTTCTGACTAGATAGCTGTCCGAGCATGAAAAGCACAGATGTAAACAAAAGCTGGGCATGTATTCATTGCAACCTCCAGGATTTTGCAATTCTGCGATTCGCTGAGTTTCATGCCAATGAACGCAAACGTTGCTAAATTTTATTGGGTTTGCGAATTCTTTTTAAATTGCCACAGGTTTTCTGCATATTTTGGACAATCGGGACCAGCATTGGGAGTAATGCATTACAATAATATTAATAATATTTTAAAGGAGTAAAGTAATGCATTACAATAATATTAATAATATTATAAAGG
>CAIGQQ010030862.1:784790-803194 GCA_903798035.1 Danio albolineatus | reverse complement strand
ATATATATATATATATATATATATATATATATATATATATATATATATGCATATTATTGTAAGTCAAGATTACTTTAATCTGTTTAAGAACTTAATATGAGGATGTCATGGTGGTGCAATGGGTAGCACAATCGCCTCACAGCAAGAAGGTGGCTGGTTTGAGTCCCGGCTGGGTCAGTTGGTGTTTCTGTGTGGAGTCTGCATGTTCTCCACGTGTTGGTGTGGGTTTCCTCCGGGTGCTCCGGTTTTCCTCACAGTCCAAACACGTGGGATAAGTGAATTGTCCGAAGTGTATGAGTGTGTATGGATGTTTCCCGGAGATGGGTTGCAGCTGGAAGGGCATCCGCTGCATAAAACATGCTGGATAAGTTGGTGGTTCATTCCGCTGTGGCGACCCCTGATTCATAAAGGGACTAAGCCGACAAGAACATGAAGAATGAAGAAACATAGATGCTCTCTGGACCCCGATCACTGACATCACTGATGTTTTTACAGCATATGACTGTAATTAGTCTGATTAGCCGGTCAGAAAAGGGTTCGATGCTAATGATGGAATCACATTTCCTTGAGAATAATTCCTCACTCTCAGTGTGAGATCTTCGCTGCTCGACTTCAAGGAGAATAAGTGTGACAGTGAGGGGTTTGTGTGTCCTGTTTCCGCATGAATGCGTACATGTGTGAGTGTGTGTGTGTGTGTGTGTGTGTGTGTGCGCGTACGCCACGGCCGTGATGAATGCAGCTCATTATTTGCTTATAGCCTGCCGGACTTCAGCAGAAGTGGAGAAATGCAGACCTGTCCTCACTGTTAGTTGAGAGACGTGGAGTTCCTCTCATTAACGGCGTCCCACAAGGATCATAAAGCAACAGCTCAAAATGCAGAAAGAGTCCTGGGAGGAGGAGGAGTGTGTTGTAATGAAGGAAACATCTCCAAAGTGCTTTCGGATATTGGTATGGGCCGGGCGGAGGAGAGGGCCGGGGGAATAGGCAACTCCCTCTCATTTACAGAGCTCAAATATTCCAGGTTACGAGCGCAGGCCTCGCGAGTTCATTAGGCATGTAAAAGAGCGGCTAATTCTTGCAGGAAAACAAAGCCAGCAGTTTTTGGAGGAATTTGTAAGTGATGATTATAAAGTCCGAGCTTGTGATAGAAGAGTCTCGCTGGTGGACAAACATCGCATACACAACATGAGCACACCACAGGGGAGGAAAGAGGCACTTTGCTAAATAGGGCACTTGATGTGCCTTAATTATACGTGATGCGACACTGTGACATGCGATTAAAGCTAGCGGTTTTAATGCTAATAGAAGTTTTTGTCAATGGCAGTCTGTTTTATAAACAGTGTCCATTTCTGCGACGTCACGGCTGAACAACAGCCTAAACTACTGTAACAATGATCACCTCAGATGCTGATTATGTGCTTTGTTCAGTATTAAATGCCATTAATGTGCTAGTAATCTATTCACTACATGTGTGAGGAGCTGATGTGTAAAGTCATTAAAATCACTTTACTCTGATTAACCCTTTATCTGGTAAGAAACAATATATGGTAACTTCATTCATATTGATTACAATATAATTACATTTTTCTAGTAATAAAAGTTCAAGAGTCTTGAAATGGCCTCTAGTAACACTCCAGAGTTTTTAAAATGAGCTCCTTGTAAAGGATTCAATGTTTTCGATGGGTGTTTGTGTAGTGCTTGGCCTATTGCATACTTCATGGTACCTTACTACTAGGACTGTGCAATATGGACAAAATAATCATATTGCGATTTATTTTTATTTTTTATATTTATTTATTTATTTTTTATTTATTTTATTTTATTTTTTGGAATGAAGATTGCGATTTTTATTTGTGATTTTGGCAGCTGTTTTTGCTTTGTCAAACGCGCTACACACACTCATTCTACATGTATTCAGTGCACAAGAAGTGCAGAACAAAACATTTCACAATGAAATAACACAGTATTCATTTTAATAAATAAAACTGTAGTAAAATTTGTCTTTAAAACAGATGACATAAAATAAAAAAAGCTGTAGTTAAACACATACTGTACACAGCAGCACTCACTGCTGGATCAACAAAACTGTAATAAATCGTGTTAAAAACCGACAACATGAAGAAATAAAGATGAACTAACCTCAATTCCAGTCAGAACAATAAATAAAAACTAACGTCAATCAAAACCACCTATTCGCTTCTCCCGCTCAACTTCAGTGCGCGGAGTGAGCTCTGATTGGTTAACATCTTTCTCCCGCTCAGCTTAGCTGTGATCGCCCGGTGTGCTGCGTCAGCTCTGATTGGTTCATTAAAATCATGCGCACAAGATCGTATTCTGAATAAAAATCTAAATAAATTGCTAAATAAAATTGCAGCCTTACATGATTTAGAAATTGCATGTGCTTAAATTGCGATTTTTATTTTTTATTTTTATTTATTTTTTATTTATTATTATTATTATTATTATTATTATTTTTTTAATGATTTTTTTTCGTTTTTTTGCGATTAATTGCACAACCCTACTTGCTACCTCATCTTTCATGCATTTTTTAAAATCTTAAACAGTCATAACTGAGGCTAATGAACACATGAAGTCAATAACATCAAAATAGACACAACTTGTAATTTTGCACGGTTGATGTAGTTCTTAAAGGAGAATTATGGTGCCATTGTTAAAGCACAAACTCGTGCTTAAAAAAACAGCTTGACTGAGGGTGTTTGTGTAGCGTTTCTCAACACGTCTGAACTAATTTGCGACTAGTGACTAGACATGTCTTTTACAAGATTTTACAATAAGTCAAAGACCAATACCCAAAACTTACCCCAGACAGGTTTAGGGGGAAAAAAATCATTTAAAATATTAATAAATAAAAATAAAAATCTAGTCAAACAACAATTCGCATTCCAGTTTGTGAAAAATCCTAGAAAACGTCTGTGTTTGTCATCTGTTTCAGCGTGTTCCCTGTCCGTGGTGCTGAACTCTAGAGTCTGAGAGGATGATGCACACTGGATAACACACGCCTCTTCCAGAAAAGCTTTTATTTGTGCTTCTACAATGGAGTGTATAGCCTTTATATCGGTATTTCTGTTTCCCCACACGAGCATCACTTCCTGTTTTCACTTGCGCGCACCTGAAATAACAATCTTGAGCCTGAAGAAGACGCGAGAATGACTCCTAATGTTGACCTATATCAGACCTGTGCATTCACACAACACCATTTGTGGTTGAATTTAAATAAACTAAGTACATCATGCAGGCTGATCAAAGATGTCCAGTGGGTCATGTGTGCCCCGGGGGCCTTAAAGTGCCCAGGTCTGTTTTTTTTTTTTGTCTTTTTCAGTGTGTTCCCTGTCTGTGGTGCTGTACTTCATAATACCTATAGTTTCCGAGAGGATGATGCACTCTGGAGAGCAAAAGTCTTTTCCAGATAAGCATTTTTTGTGCTCCTACAGTGGAGTGTTTCCAAATCTATAGGCTTTATATCTGTATTTGCGTGTTCTGTAAAAGGTGTGAAGCTGCTGCTTGTTTCTCGCTTCTTACTCTCTGAAAAGTTGAGATGTTTTAAACTCGATGTATCTGTAAAACCTGAGAGTGTCGTACCGCATGCGCAGCACCTTCTTATTTACACTCATGTGCATCTGGAATAATAAAGTTGTGTGCACAGAAGATGCAATATGTGAATGCCTTCTTTTGTTGATTTATATCAGACCTGTGCATGGCACGACACCATTTGCTGTTGAATTTAAATAAACCAAATACACCTGAGCTGATCAAAGATGTCCAGCGGGCCGCATGTGCCCCAGGGGCTCTAAAACGCCCAGCTCTGTGTTAGAGAATGGTCATCTCTCTCAGTGTGTTCCCTGTCTGTAGTACTGAACACTATAACTTTATAGTTTCCGAGAGGATGATGCACTCTGGAGAGCAAAAGTCTTTTCCAGAAAAGCATTTTTGGCTCCTACAATGGAGTGTTTCCAAATCTGTAGGCCTTATATCTGTATTTGTGTGTGTCCTGTTAAAAATGTAAAGCTGCCTGATTGTTTCTCACTTTTTACTCTCTGAAAAGTTTAGATGTTTTTTTATTGTAGATTTTGTAGACAGAAAAACAAAGAACAGACAGACAAACCCATCATGAAACAATAATCTGTGCAAAATGTTAAATAAAGCATGAGAATGGCAACATACAAGACATATATGATCAACAAAAAGACACAGCAATGGATGTAAAGAGAAAGAGAGAAAAAAATTAAACAATTAGTCTTTTTGGTGCTTTAGAAAAAAAAAGACAGGATCCCACATTTGAGTCCAAGAAGCCAGTCAGAAAAATAGAGGCTTAATATTTTTCTTCCAGAAGCAAAGAATAATTTCTTTAGCGATGATCGTGTCATACTGAACAGGTAACCGTACGTTTCGGGTGAGAGTCTCCAGAAAATCTGACCAGCCAAAAATGGCTAGCATTGGGTCAGGGAGTAAAATACAGTCATAAACCTTACAGTCAAAAACTGAAATATTTCTGACCAAAAGATCTGAATTTTAATACAGGACCAAAACAGATGTGCTGAGATACTATCAGCAGCTTTACACTTGTCAGAAACCGAGGGGTAGAATTCATTAAGCTTAGTTTATAATAGTGAAATCTGTGAATAATGTTGTTTCTAGAATTTATTGAACATGAATAAACGGATAAAAGGCATTGATCCCAATCAGCCTCAGAAATTATAATCCCTAGGTCTTCTTCCCAGGTGACTTTCGTTGAGATGTTTTAAACTCGATGCATCTGGAAAACCTGTGCGTGTCTTTCTGCATGTGCATCACCTTCCTATTTTACACTCATGTGCGTCTGGAATAACAAAGTTGAGCATTCAGAAGATGCAATATGTGAACGGCCCCTTTGGTTTACTTGCTATATTTGACCTGTGCATGGCACGAATTTAGATAAACCAAATACACCTGGGCTGATCAAAGATGTCCAGCGGGCCGCATGTGCCCCGGGGGCCTTAAAGCACCCAGCTCTATGTTAGAGAATGGTCATCTCTCTCAGTTTATCCGCTGTCTGTGGTGCTGAACTTCAGAACTCAATAGTTTCCGAGAGGATGATGCACTCTGGAGAGCAAAAGTCTCTTCCAGAAAAGCTTTTTTTTGGCGCTCCTACAAGGCAGTGTTTCTAAATCCATAGGCTTTATATCTGTATTTGTGTGTGTTATGTAAAAAGTCTGAAGCTGCTGATTGTTTCTCGCTGCTGACTCTCATAGTTGAGATGTTTTAAACTCGATGCATCTGGAAAACCTGTGCATGTCTCACCGCATACGCAACACCTTCTTATTTACACTCATGTGCGTCTGAAATAATGAACTTAAGCATTCAGAAGTTGAAAATGTGAACAACCCCTTTGGTTGACTCGCTATTTCAGACCTGTGCATGACACGAATTTAAATAAACCAAATACACTTGGGCTGATCAAAGATGTCCAGCGGGCCGCATGTGCCCCGGAGGCCTTAAAGCACCCAGCTCTGTGTTAGAGAATGGTCATTTCTCAGTGTGTCCGCTGTCTGTGGTGCTATAACTCTTCCAAGAAAGCGATGCACACTGAAAAGCAAAAGTCTCTTCCAGAAAAGCTTCTTTTTTTTTGCGCACCTACAATGGAGTGTTTCCAAATCTATAGGCCTTATATCTGTATTTGTGTGTTTTTTTTTCCTCCTCCGGGCTGATCCTTCCTCCAGAGCGGCTGCGAGGGCTCGAACCTCCTCCTCATTCATCACTCACTGCTTCAGCCCTCTGCTTTTTGGGCAGAAAAAAAGAAAGAGCTGCAGCACTTTTTCCCCCTCTCCCTGCTCCTCCGTACTCCCGGTGCTCTTAACTGGGAGTCCACGCTGGATGCAGCCAGCGGAATTAATTGCACCCTGTTACTGGAGATCAGCAAGTTTGTGCGATACGCATGCTGTTAGGCCATATGGCTGCCCACTAGGTGAAGAGTTTGATTAATGTTTCAGAGCCCTCCTTTTTTTGTCGGATTTTTTTCTTTCGGCTAATATCTGATCCCTAACCATCACCGAGCCGCGGCTCTTTTTGTTTATTCCTCTTTGACTCACGTTTGGCTTACGCATCGCACCTGCCAGCTTATGTAATGAATAGCACAACTTTCTCATATTGCAGTCCCATGCCTTTTTTTGCTTTTCTCTATGTTTTTTTTTTTTGGTATCTTTATGTAGAGTCTGCTCTGAAGGTCAACTTTGAGACAACTTTGTGCGCACAAAGGGGAAAAAAATCAAGAGAGATGTGTAGGAACACGTGCGTTACGTTCTGCAGGGTTTATATAGACTCAATCCCCTGTTGTTTATCTTTATTATGTGATCCTGGAGCATGCATCTTGGGTTGCATGGGTATATTTGTGGAGATAGAATACATAACTAATCAAAAAAATTTAAATTATTGTCTTTTAAGGCTAAAAAAATCTAAATATTAGGTAAATATTATGATTTGTGATGAATATTTATAATTTTTTTGACCATACATATATCAAAATCTAAGTATTATGCATTGCAAAGCAGTCCTTGCTATATTTTATATCATCTTTTCTCATAATTTGCAGCGATATTTGTGATATCGGTCTGTCTTTAAGAGAGGATATTTAGAGCAATGAATAATATTTATCTCCATTCTGGTTGTCTGTATTAGTTTTAAATGCTATTGTGTAAATATAACAGCTTTGCATTTGTTCAGTAAATGTCTATACAGCTAAAACTGAGCTGCTTTTTGTTTCGTCTTCTCTCTATAAATCAGATGGGCCTGTAAAAATCTGATGTATGAGGTTGCCTGAAATGATAATATATATTTTCTGTCATCTTTAGTTCCGACTAAAATGATTAAAAAAAATTATTAATTCATTATTGTTGTCTGATGGCTATTTCAACACGTTGATGGTAATAATGCTACTTATATTCACACTGATGCAATGCTAGGGAAAACATGTTTTAATATTTAATTGTAATAAATATCATGTAATAAATATCATTTTATTCATTTGAATTGAATAAAGGCTTCATTCAATTCAATTCAATTCAATTAAATATAATTGAGCTCAGCCAAATATTGTTATAGTGTTAATAATATCCATAAATAAGCAGTTTTCTGTATTTTTTATTGGATTATGGGATCTTGATCTCTCTTCCAACAACTTTTAACCTCGAAGGAAGAAAAAGTGACTTTCACAAGCATTTTTAATAGTTTAAAGTGATACAAAAACCTTGTGATAAACTTCCAGCTTGTTTTCTGTTATTGTACACACTTATTTCTCTAGATATTATTTCTTATACGTTATATTATTGCTAGAATGTCAATAAAAGTCACTTTGTTCAACAGTAGAGATAAATGTTCAAACTTCAGAAGCGGACAGAGCAGAGATCAACATCCCATCATTCAATTCACCACCACAAATAAACACAAAACACATGTGAATCTGAATCACTTTTTAAATATTTATTCTGTCCAAAAGTACATTCAATCAAAGATAAATAGTTTTATAGAGCATGACATTTGGCTTTGCAAACTCAGAGGCTCATTCATGATAATATATAACATATACAATATTAAATAGGCATATTTATTATCAAAAACACTCTTTATTTGCACTCTAATCAATCTTGAATTTCGGCATTATCTGGTATCTGAGAGCATTGAGAGGGCAGGAGTTAACTAGAATAAACCCAACGCCAACTTTTCCGACAAATAACCGAAGCGCAGTGTTGTGGGTTTGATTTGTTGTATTTTATGCAGATGCAATAAACTAAATTCATCCCAGTTGATCTAAAATGATGAATTATTTCATAATACTCAGTATCACAAGATGTAAACAAATCTAAATGTCATTTCCCATCCAATATTATGCAGCCCTAATTTCTAGAATCTTTTAATAAATCTAAATAAATTGATGTATTCAGCTTTAATAATTAACAAACAAATAATTACCTTTATTAAATTTAATAATTAACAAACAAGTGGCACATTTTTCAGTCTTTAAATCTATTTATAATCAAACACACTCTTCACTCTAATTAATCTTGAATTTCTGCATTATCTGGTATCTGAGAGCATTGAGAGGGCAGGAGTTCACCAGAATAAACACAACGCCAACTTTTTGGACAAATAACCGAAACGCAGTATTGTGGATTTGATTTGTTGTATTTTATACAAATGCAATAAACTAAATGTAAAATGATGAATTATTTCATAATACCCAGTATCACAATATGTAAAAAAAAAAATCTAAATGTAATTTTCCCCAATTTCTTGAATCTTTTAATAAATCTAAATAAATTGATGTATTCAGCTTTCATAATTGACGAATAACAAACAAGTGGCACATTTTTCAGTCTTTAAATCTATTTATAATCAAACACACTCTTTATTTCCACTGTAATTAATTTTGAATTTCCTCTTTATCTGGTATCTGAGGGCATTGAGAGGGCAGGAGTTCATCAGAATAAACACAACGCCAACATTTCAGACAAATAACCGAAGCGCAGTATTGTGGATTTATTATATTTTATACAGTTTAATATCTCAACATGTGTCACCGTAAAATAATAAAAATCACAATGAATGTTTTTTCCAATGTCATGCATCTCTAATTTCTTGCATCTTTTATTAAATCTAAATAAATTGATGTATTCAGCTTTAATAATTGAAGTAAAATCAAGCGAGTGGCTCACGTTTGACATCTTTTAAATCTGGCTTTGTTAACTCAAAGGCTCATTTATAATAATATATGCACTATATGATATATACAATATTATAAAGGCATATTTATAATCAAACACACTCCTTATTTCCACTGTAATCTGTGTTGAATTTCCTCTTTATCTGGTATCTGAGGGCATTGAGAGGGCAGGAGTTCACCAGAAATAACCCAACGCCAACTTTCCGGACAAATAACCGAAGCGCGGTATTGTGGATTTGAGCTTGTTTTAATCACACTAGTATACTTTTGAGTTGTGGTGTTCCCGTCTCTCTCTCTCATTAAGTGCGCTTGAATGTGGCCCAGTAGAGCCTTTGTGAGAATGGGAGTTTGGGACGGCCGGCCCTCCTGTGGCCCACAATCTCCCGAATCCTCTTTTTCCAGGACAGTAAATCTGCCTGATTGTGTTGTGTTCGCCGGCTCTGATGGGTGCCTTTCCAAGGTGGTGAAGTCTCCAAAGAGCCACTCTGAATTGCAAATGGCGGCCATAACTCAGGTGTAATGTAGATCTTAGCATGGATGGCCAGTCATTTCTCTCCATTTGGACCAGATGGGATGTTCGCCCGAGATCAGAGAGAGAGAGGAGGGTTTTATTGTGTCTGTCGCCAGTGTTTCTGCACACTTCTGAGACTGTGAAGACGATGTGGAGAATGAGGGAGAGTTCGTAATGAGCGTCAAACTTTCAAACACATCAGGACTTATTAAAGATGTTTAAATTAAATACTCAACAGTGCATATTACTAATCGCTATTAAAATAATAGACAGGATTTAAAGTTGCGGGCACAAAGAGCGCTCCGTCATTCCTCCTTTAGTCCGTTTCATTTGTGAATGATTCAAGAGTCCTGAAAAACAAAGCATCAATGTATATTTTTTTCATTTTGAGCATTATAAACTCTAGATAATGGATAATAAAGCCCAGAGTGTCTTCTTTCCAAAGATATATGAACTGTGAATGTAGACCAAATCATTCAGCATCTGTTAATGTTTTAGTTTGAGATGGTCATTTTTGAGAACGGCGGTGAGGGAAAGAAGGACACCGATATAGTCTCGGAAAACCTTTTACAGAAATCTCATTTTGCATGCTATCTTAGTTAAATTTGAAATATAAACTCATGAAACTCTTTGCTTTCCAGTCATGTTTTTGTCTAGGACATTACATTTAATGTTTTCCTGTGTTTGTATATGGAAAAACAAATATTGAACACAATGCAATTTTTTTCCTCATGACTTCATAATGTATAACTTTTTATATTTTGAGCATTATAAACTCTAGATCAGGGCTATTCATTTGGCCCGGCCCCTGAGGCTTTTTGTTTCGGTCCTCCAATTAGTGTGACCAAGACATCAGAAATAATTTAGTTCAGTCGAAAATTGCCGCTATAGTTATGAAGTGACGCGGGCAGCCGAAAACATTTGGATATGTTTGTAGAAAAGACATTTTGTACAATGCGCTGATAATATTTTCCTAATATTTGGATTATTTTTGTGTCCTCAGACTCCAGATTTTGACATTGCTGGAATATTAATTAAAGATCGTGTTCCATAAAAACATTTAGCTAATTTCCTACTGTAAATATATGAATTAAACACCACAGAGAAGCACCACATCTCCAAAAATAGTATAATTTTGAAATTTTCACCGCAACATGAACATACAGCAAATGAACACACATAGAGAGAGGAGGGTTTTATGTCGGCTGTGTTTTTGTACACTTCTGAGATGTGGAGAATGAGGCAGGCTTTGTAATGAGCGTCAAACTTTCTTGACAAACATCACATCACATCATGACTTATTAAAGTTCTTCAAATTAATAACCACTAGCAATATGACATATTACTAATCATTATTAAAATAATAGTTTTGCTAATAGTTTTTGATGTATTTTTTTACCCTCAGATTCAAAATTTTCAAATAATAGCCAAGAAATAAATTTAAAATGTATTTTAATGCTCTTGACGAACACATCAGCACTTATAAGGAAGTCAGGGTTTGTGTTTGTTTTTTGGGTCTCTTGAATTGCGAATGTGGATGCAGATTTAAATCCTCTTAGGTTTAAGATTAGTGATATGCATCGCTGAGCAATTGATTTTCTTAATATAGATTTTTTTTTAATAATTTTTTTTGCATCAACTTATTAAAGTTGGTCAAATGAAGTGCTCAGCAATGCATATTACTAATCATAATAGAGGGGATGTACATGCACACAGAACTCTCCGTCATTCTTATTTTGTTTATTTCCCTGAATTTTTTTTTTATTATTTGAATTACTTTTGCATCCTCAGATTCTAGATTTTCTAATCTAATATTGTTAGAATATTAACTTTCCTCGAGCTCTTGATGAACGTATCTGGACTTATTAGGGGAATTAATGTGATATCTTTTCATTTTTAGGAAATTTTATAAAATAGATTGAGTGTTTAGCAAGACAATCGCATGCTTAAGAAATAAAGGATTGAGAAATGAGTTCAAGACATGAAGCAGAGTATTTGTTAATTTATATTTTATTGTTATTCTTATATTTTCCATAGTTTTCAATTAAAGAATGTTCAACAATTAAAGAAGTCCAACAACTTAAAAAAACAAAACAAGGAAATATCGAAAAAATTCATCAATATATGGCATATATTAAATATGATGGATGCGTGCAAGTCTTAAGACTCAAATTTAAAGAATGATGAATTGGATCTCTATAGTGAATGCATTGAGTTTTTAGTCAAATACTTACAAATAATTTTTGAGTAACTTTTCAGAAAGAAGGATTAATAAACTCATTTAAATGCGATTGTAACGATGTTAGTAGTAAATACGAACCCAACACTGATCAAGACATTCACTTATTAAGAATCAGGGTTTGTGTTTATTTTCCCGGACTAATGAAATGAACGTTTGAGGGATGACGGGAGCGGCTGTTCTGTGTGCACGTAATAGTTGGAGGATGCAAATTTAAATCCCTCCTATTATTTTAATAATGTGCATTTTACTGCTTTGCACGGATCATTTATTTGCAAACCAGGTTATTTTTTAGAAGGGGGCTCAAGGGTAATTTCATGCTTTGGAGCATTTATACCTATAACTTAATGAGGAAAATGTGTGTTGTTTCCTACAAGAAATTGCTCTTTCTGCTCTGCCAGGAAAGCTGGTCTCTTTTTTTATTTGCTATTCTTCATTTTTCTCATTGTGTAGTTTGATTTGTGTTCATTCCATCATTTTTCTCGGTCACAACCAGTGTTGGGGGTGTTCGTTCAAAACATGTCATTAATTACTGATTGTTAATTACAGCATTAAATTGTTTTTAAATTACTTTGTTACTCTATATGTAATTTTATTGCATGACTCTGTACTAAAAGTCACATAAATCTCAATGCATAGACAATACAGTTAAATTAAATTTGAGACAAACAGGAGCTTTTAGTTTTGTAAAAAATAAGTATAAAAACACAAAACGCTTCACATTAATGAGACCATTTTTCATATGTATTGACATACATTTCTAGAACACTGCATTGCTTCTTACATCTTTCTTTAGAAGAAAAATTTGGTTATTATGCAAAATATCTGAATAACAATAATATATATAAAATCAGTTTCTCTGTTTGAGTAAAACCTGATTAAAAATACACAAAATAAATTCATAAATTTAAAACACAATGAAAAAAAAAAACAAAAATCCACTTTGTAAATTTAAAACACGATTCGTAAATACACAAATCCAATTCGTAAATTCAAAACACGATTAAAATATTCACACATCCAATTCATAAATTTAAAACACGATTAAAATATACACACATCCAATTCATAAATTTAAAACACGATTAAAATATACACACATCCAATTCGTTAATTCAAAACACGATTCATATACACAAATCCAATACGTAAGTTCAAAACACAATTAAAATATACACACATCCAATTCGTTAGTTCAAAACATGATTTAAAAAAACACAAATCCAATACGTAAATTCAAAACATTAAAAATATACACACAACCACTTCGTAAATTCAAAACATGACTTAAACATACACAAATCTAATTCGTAAATTCAAAACACAGTTACAATATGCACACATCCAATTCGTAAATTCAAAACACGATTCGTAAATACACAAATCCAATTCGTAAATTCAAAACACGATTTAAAAAAACACATCCAATACGTAAATTCAAAACAGTTAAAATATACACACATCCAATTCGTAAATTCAAAACATGATTGTAAATACACAAATCCAATTTGTAAATTCAAACACGATTAAAAATACACGCATCCAATTCGTAAATTCAAAACACTTTTGAAATATACACAAATCCAATTCGCAAGTTCAAACACGATTTAAAAATACACCCACCCAATTCGAAACTTCAAAACATGATTCGTAAATACACAAATCCAATTCGTAAATTCAAACACGATTAAAAAAACACACACATCCAATTCGTAAGTTCAAAACACGATTTAAAAATACACGCATCATATTCATAAATTCAAAACACGATTGAAAAATACACACATCCTATTCGTAAATTCAAACACGATTAAAAAAACACACACATTCAATTCGTAAGTTCAAAACACGATTTAAAAATACACGCATCGTATTCATAAATTCAAAACATGATTGAAAAATACACACATCCTATTCGTAAATTCAAAACACAATTAAAATATACACACAACCAATTCGTAAATTCAAAACATGACTTAAACATACACAAATCTAATTTGTAAATTCAAAACACAATTACAATATGCACACATCCAATTCGTAAATTCAAAACACGATTCGTAAATACACAAATCCAATTCGTAAGCTCAAAACACGATTCGTAAATACTCAAATCCAATTCGTAAATTCAAAACCCGATTCGTAAATACACAAATCCAATTCGTAAATTCAAACACGATTAAAAAATACACACATTCAATTCGTAAGTTCAAAACACGATTCGTAAATACATGCATCCAATTCAGAAGTTCAAACACGATTCGTAAATACACAAATTCAATTTGTAAATTCAAAATACGATTAAAATATACACACAACCAATTAATTTGGTGAAAAAATTTATGATTTGTGCTTGTGAATTCACGAATCGTGTGTAGTATTTACGAATTGTGTTTTGAATTTACAAATTGGATTTTGTACATGTGAATTGTGCTGTGCAAATTTATTTTTGAGACTGATCTAGCTCTATATTTTGACAGCCTTACATGCGCACACACACACACACACACACACACACACACACACACACACACACACACACACACACACATACACACACACGCAGCGAATTCATATTTGCGTTCTTATTTCTCAGTGTATATCCAGGAATATCCAAGATGTTTTGATGAACTCTGGTTTCTGTCATCCCGTGAGACACCGCAGATCCTCCATAATGTATTTACAGATACGATGGAGATGTGATGATGATCTCCGTGTCACGAGTCCGGCGTCCCGAGTCTCCTGAGCTACCGACAAATCAAATTAGCCCGCATGAATTAAAGCAATAATATGATTTGTTTACAACGCATCGTTTATTCCCTGTCAGGCGGCAGCAGCAATTCTCCGACCTTTGACCTTATCATGGTTCACCAGCTAAATTTATTAGTTTGTTCTGTGAAGTTCATCATTACAGGCCACCGATGGCATTAAACACACACACACACACACACACACACACACACACACACACACTGTCTGAATGCACAAGACTTCATCATTAAAGCGTGTCTTCATGTTTATATGCAAAGAAAGATGGCTGAGTTACACTTTACAATAGGGGACACATATACTTAAGGGGATAGTTCACTCAGAAATGAACATTTACCCAGCCTAGAGTGGTTTTAGGAGTTTCTTTCTTCTGTTGAACACTTAAGAAGATATTTTGAAGAATGGGGGAAACCGGTAACCATTGACTTCCATAGTAGGAAAAACAAGTTCTATTAAAGTTAATAGTTACCGTTTTTCAGCATTCTTCAAAATATCTTCTCTCATGTTCAACAGAAGAAACTCAAAGATTTTAAAGAGGTAAAGTATAAGTAAATGATGACAGAAATGTAATTTGGTGAATTATATTCTTTTGTGTTTACTAACATGAACAATCAAGCATTTGTTAATGACAGCTCATCATTTACTAATGCGTAAGTTAACATTGTTTTCATTAATGTTGTCAAAGATCAATCAATACTGTAATAAATGCAATAAAGGCTGTTTATAATACTCTCTTATTTAATTACTATATTAATTATATCAAAAAATAAAACAATAACTTCATTAAACCACAGCGTTCCGTCATGTTTATATGCAAAGAAAGATCTCTGGGTAGCACTTTACAATATGGGACACGTAATTAAAGGGATAGTTCACTCAAAAATAAACATTTACACACTATTTACTCGGCCTTGAGTGGTTTTAGGAGTTTCTTTCTTCTGTTGAACACTAAAGAAGATAGTTTGAAGAATGCTGGAAACCGGTAACCATTGACTTCCGTAATAGGAAAAACAAGTTCTATTGAAGTCAATGGTTACCGGTTTTCAGCATTCTTCAAAATATCTTCTTATATGTTCAACAGAAAAGACTCAAAGATTTTAAAGAGGTAAAGGGTGAGTAAATGATGACAGAAATGTAATTTGGTGAATTATATTCTTTTGTGTTTACTAACAAGAACAAACAAGCATTTATTAATGACAGCTCATCATTTATTAATGCGTATGTTAACACACTCGCTACAGTGTTTTCATTAATTTTATCAAATATCAGTCAATATTGTAATAAATAGCAATTTTTCTTATTCAGTTATATTTAGTTCTACAAATATTTACATCAAAAAAATTAATTTACAAACTTTGTTAAACTTCGTTTCGTCTGGGTAGCACTTTACAATATGGGACACGTAATTAAAGGGATAGTTCACTCAAAATGAACAATTACTCACTATTTAGTTGCCCTTGGGGGATTTTAGGAGTTTTGCTGTTTTGTTGAACACTAAAGAAGATAGTTTAAAGAATGCTTTTATCATTCTTCAAAATATATTTTTTTGTGTGTGTTCAACAGAAGAAACTGAAAGGTTTTAAAGGGATTTGTTAACACACACTAAATGTCTTCAATATTATTATCAGAGATCAATCAATAGTGTAATCAATTAATATTTCACATGCAAATATTTGTTTAATTTTCATTCGTTTACTCGCTTTCCTTTGACTTAGACCCTTTATTTATCAGAGGTCGCCACAGCGGAATGAACCGCCAACTATTCCAGCATATGTTTCACACAGTTGATGCCCTTTCAGCTGCAACCCAGTACTGGGAAACACCCATACACACTCATACACTATGGCCAGTTTAGTTGATCAGTTCCCCTATAGCGCATGTGTTTGGACTGAAACCGGAGCACCTGGAGGAAACCCACACCAACAAGGGGAGAACATGCAGACTCCACACAGAAACACCAACTGGCCCAGTGTTGGGTGTAACGCGTTACTAAGTAACGCGTTACTGTAATTAAATGACTTTTCCACTGAAAAAGTAAAGTAACTAATTACTGTTCATTTTTAGGTATTTTAATTACAGTTCCTTATAATGTACCTGCGTTACATTGTAAAATAATTAAACTCGCTGAATAATCTTACACAATTTTATTAATTTATGTTCTAAAGGTAAAAGTAAACTCTGGCGCTTTAAAATCATCGTAGTGCAGATGCATGTGATAGCGCCGCGTGCCAGTTTGCTGCTAGTCATAAAGCGGAAGATGTCGGACTCAGCTGAAGCGAGTGGCTGTTTTACCAAATGAAAATATTCCCAGGCAAGAACATTACAGTATTAATCCATTTATTTTTCCTCATTGCGCGCCTGCGTGCTGTAGCGCACGGCTTTTTCAAGGCTATCGCGCACCTTACATGGGCTATGAAGATTACTATGAGAAAGGCTAGGATGACTACGCAGATGTGACAGAGGGAGTCGGCGAGTTTAACATGACTGATGCTGCTCTGTTTACAGAGTAATAAGATACCTTTTGCTGGATCGGATCACAGGTAAACAAGAGACACAATCCAGTTCAAAAACATGCCGTATAAATCTGAAGCCTTTTGTCCACTTCCGATCATACTGCACGGGCTTTCATTCTAATACCGCCAAAAATAATGCTGTTTTTGTAAAGATTGCCTGATCCTGCCTGATCGATAGATATGCAGAATAATATTTAAGAAGGTTACACTGCATACTAAACATTATTATGCATGTAATTATTATAGATTTTTTTAAAATAGAATGTAATAAAGATGATTCAGAAAACTAAAAGGCTAAACTATTTCATGTTTGACTCATATGTTTTATCTAAGTATTTATTATTATTTACAGAGTTACATTTTTATTATTTGTCCACTCAAGGTTTATAGGGATTTCAAGAAGTATTTAGTTAAGTTACTTATTGAGTAATTAAGTTACTTTTCAGACATAGTAATAAGAAAAGTATTTAAATACAATATTGATTAAGTAATTAGTAATTAATTACTTTTTTAAAGTAACTTATCACTGAACTGACCCAGCCGAGGCTCGAACCAGCGACCTTCTTGCTGTGAGGCCGCAGTGCTGAGCCACCGTGCCGCCTTATTTAATTTATCTTTTAAAATGCACACACTTGACAGAATAATGCCCTCATACAGCATGACAAATATTGAGTACATTTATTTCCGTGTGTGCGTGTTTGTGTGTGTGCGTGTTTGTGTGTGTGCGTGTTTGTGTGTGTGTGTGTGTGTGTGTGTGTGTGTGCGTGTGTGTGTGTGTGTGTGTGTGTGTAATTGCATGAGTGAAATATAAAACACAAAACGCCTCCATCTGTTTTTGATCTGAGATTCAATTACGGCAGTGTGTGTTTCTCAGGAATGCATTATTTTTAATACACGCGTCATTTGAAGTGATGATCAAAGAGAATATGGAAACCTCTGGTGCTTTTAAAACTCCTGCGCCGGGACGCTGAAGCCAAGCATCCGATTGTTTTTAGAGAACGACACGTTTTGAGAGCATAAAGGAGAATTACGCAAAACCTGATTTGTAACAATGCAATCATGAGGAGAGCGGCGGATAAAAGCAGAAAGTCATTATTCGCGTCTCTGGGAGCCTGGTTTTGCTGACATTAACTGGAGGAAGTTTCTGCGGTGACATTTTACTCTGAACACATTCATTTGGATCAAACACGGCCAATTGATGCGTCCTTAAATCTCAGCCGGCGTATCAGAGAGCCCCAAAGCTGCCGAATTGCAGAACACACGCACACACGCACGCACACACACACACACACACCTGCTGTAAATATGTAATTGGCGGGTTTATTCTGGATGTGGGCGAGCGGAAGGTGTTGCATTAGGACGGGGCTGTTAGGAAATCAGCGAGCGCGGGCGGATTCTGCAGCGTGTGCGGATCTGCGGGAAAATTGGGAGTAAATCTCTCAATATCTGCTGCGATGAGGATGATGATGAGGATGATGATGAAGACACTTTATCTGAGGCTCCATCCATTGCTTATGAGCAGATCAGACAGGGAGAGAGAGGATGATGATGAAGACCCTTTATCTGAGGCGCCCTCTACTCCTGATGTGTAGATCAGACAGAGAGAGAGGATGATGAGGATGGTGATGATGATGATGATGGTGATGATGAAGACACTTT
>CAIGQQ010030862.1:771527-782357 GCA_903798035.1 Danio albolineatus | reverse complement strand
GTGTGTGTGTGTGTGTGTGTGTGTGTGTGTGTGTGTGTGTGTGTGTGAGTGTCTATTCGTAAGTGCGAGAGTGTTAGAGTCTGTGTGTGTGTGTGTGTGACTATGAGAGGGTGTGTGTCTATGTGTGTGTGAGAGAGTTAAAGAGTGTGTGTTGTGTGTGTGTGTCTGTATGTAAAAGAGAGTGTGTGTGTGTTAGTCTGCAAGTGTATGAGTGTGTGCGTGTGTGTAATTAGTCTCTTCAGAGTGTGTGTGTGTGAGCGCAGGCTGCAGGTGGAGCAGAGATTGGAGTGTATTTATGAACGCGTGTCGTCCTCCTGACAGGATGATGTATGGAGCGGCAGCGCTGGCCATTTTTCTCCTTCTTTTAAAAATATATGATAAAAGCGAGTGTTAAAGTTGATGAGCAGGAGTGTGTGGTCGGGTCAGAGGAAGGTCAGCCGCGGCTCATCACTGACCGCAATAATCAAACCTGCAGCTCAAAGTCACGCGTCTAATTGCTTTTAAAAGGTGCCCTTTGCAGATCAGGACTTCACCGTTTCCTCACACACACACACACACACACACTCACACACTGCTCCGCTTTCTAGTCATAACCGCTGTCGATGTCATTTTCATTTCACTGCTGTGCTTTAATAATGTAATTTTTACCTGTGTGTGTGTTAGGTTTGGGTGGTAATATCTAAAAATAGCAGCGGTATCAGTTTCAATACCGTTACACTGTCATAAAACAATGCACTCATACAGGGAGCGCAGAATTATTAGGCAAGTTGTATTTTTGAGGATTAATTTTATTATTGAACAACAACCATGTTCTCAATGAACCCAAAACACTCATTAATATCAAAGCTGAATATTTCTGGAAGTAGTTTTTAGTTTGAGCTATTTTAGGAGGATATCTGTGTGTGCAGGTGACTATTACTGTGCAGAATTATTAGGCAACTTAACAAAACACAAATATATCCCCATTTCAATGATTTATTTTCACCAGTGAAACCAATATAACATCTCAACATTCACAAATATACATTTCTGACATTCAAAAACACAACAAAAACACATCAGTGACCAATATAGCCACCTTTCTCTGCAAGGACACTCAAAAGCCTGCCATCCATGGGTTCTGTCAGTGTTTTGTGTACATGAACATCACAGATATCCATACAGCAGTGGAGATTAACCTGTATCCTGACACATCTGCGTGCAAAAACATGGCAAAGCTTACAGTCTGTGTACGTGTGTGTGTACGCGTGTGTGTGTGTGCGTGCGCGTGCGTGCATGCATGTGTGCGCGTGTGTGCGTGTTTGTGTGTGTGTACGTGTGAGCGTGCGTGCGTGCATGCGTGTGTGTGTGTGTGCATGTGTGTGTGTGCGTGCAGCTGCTCTGTTTGCACACTCAGCATTAACACTGGAGTTCAGCACTGAAGCTCTTCTGTCCTTGAACAGATCTGCCTTCCTCATGAAGTCCTGCATGTACAGTATGCTCTCTTCTCCTCCTTTCCTCTTTTATTTTCTTTTTCCTTTTTCTCATTTTCCTTTTCATTCTCTTTCTTATTTTTCTGTTCCTTTTCCTTCTTCCCCTTTCCCTGTCCTTCTTTTCTGTTCTTTTCTTTTCTTTTCCCTTTTCTCACTCTTCTTTTCCTTCCCATTTTTCCTTTTTCCCTTTCCTTCTCCTTTTCCTTTTCTTGTTCCTTTTCTTTTTCCTGTCCCTGTTCCTTTTCTTTTTCCTTTTTCCTTTTTCTCCTTTTCCTTTTCCTTCTTCTTTTCCTTTCCTTGTTCCTTTTCTTTTTCCTTTTTCCTTTTTCCTTTTTCTCCTTTTCTTTTTCCTTCTCCTTTACCTTTTCTTATTCCTTTTCTTTTTCCCGTTCCTGTTCCTTTTCTTTTTCCTTTTTCCTCCTTTTTCTTCTCCTTTTTCTTTTCCTTTTCCTGTTCCTTTTCTTTATCCTTTTTTTCCTTTTCCTTCTTTCCTTTTCCCTTTTCTCCTTCTTCTTTTCCTTCTTCTTTTTCTTTTTTCCTTTCCTTCTCCTTTTCATGTCTCTGTTCCTTTTCTTTTTCCTTGTTCTTCTTCTGCTTTTCCTTCTTTTCTTTTTTGCTTTTCTCCTTCTTTTCCTTCTCCTGTTTCTTTTTCCCTTTTCCCTGTCCCTGTTCCCTTTCCTGTTTTTGTTCCTTTTCTTCTTCTTATTCATTTTCTTTTTCCTTTTCCGATTACTTTCCCTTTTCCTTGCCCTTGTCCTTTTCCTTCTCCTTTCCTTCTCCCCTTTCTCCTTCTTTTCCCTCTTTTTCTTTTTCCTTTTCTTTTTCTCTTTTTCTTTTTCCTTTTCTTTTTCTCCCTCTCTTTTTCTTCTTCTTCTTCTCCTTTTCTTTTTCCTTCTTCTCCTCCTTCTCGTCCTCCTCCTCCTCCTCCATCTTCTTCTTCTCCTCCATCTGTCTAATTGTTCACCTCGGCTGCTTTAATGCCTCCACATGCCTTCTCCTCTTCTTTCCAGGCAATAAACTTTATTTTCTTCCGCAGACTTTAATCTGCACAGGAAAGCAGGCGCTTCTTTCTGGAGCCGCTCCAGTCTTTCTCTCTCTCTGTGTGGTCATTATTATTATTCTGTAGAGTTTGATACAGCGCTGTGCTGCTGCTGGTGCTTAAGATTCAATGTCAAATCATTACAGCATATACAGAGAATATATAGTCCATTTTAAAATCTACTTATACATCCATTCATTCATTTTCCTACAGCTTAATCTCTTTATTCATCAGGGGTCACCACAGCGGAATGAACCACCAACTATTCCAGCATATGTTTTACACAGCGGACGCAACCCATCACTGGGAAACACCCATACACACTCATTCACACACACACACACACACACACACACACTCATACACTACGGCCAATTTAGTTCATCAGTCCCCCTACAGCGCATGTGTTTGGACTGAAACCGGAGCACCCGGAGGAAACCCACACCAACACGGAGAGAACATGCAGACTCCACACAGAAACACCAACTGACCCAGCCGAGACTCGAACCAGCGACCTTCTTGCTGTGAGGCCACAGTGCTAACCACTGAGCCTCCATTAAAATGTTAATATATAAACTTTTCTAAGAATAAAATATAATAATCATTAAATAAAAGATTAATGACATTATGTAAATACAAAAACACCAAGTGATAATTTAATTGGTGTGTGTTTGTGTGTGTGAAACCGTGGAAAACAATTTAAAATTAACTTTAAAATAAAACATATGCCTGATAAGTTGGCGGTTCATTCCGCTGTGGCGTACCCAGATTTATAAAGAGACTAAACTGAAAAGAAAATGAATGAATGAATGAATGATAAATAAAATATATAAACGAAACTATATCTGAAAAAACAGTGATGCTAAAATTACACAGATGTGTGTCTGTGTGAAATAAACTAGTTTGCTACACTCAATTAATTAATTAATTTATAATTAATAAAACCATGTAAGTAAAAACAACTATTTAAGTGGAGTTTATTTATAAACAGATTTCGAGAGGATCACGTGCTTATGATTGCTAGCAGCTGGACCTGCATTATCCAATTCACAACGCACCAATCAGACGATTCCTAAGTTACTATAAATACCCTTGGTTACGTATCACAGCCATCTTTATCTGAAGAATCCCCCCTTCCACCCCTACTCCTCCTTCCTAGATGGGCGGCACGGCGGCCCAGTGGTTAGCACTGTTGCCTCACAGCAAGAACGTCTCTGGTTTTAGTCCTTACCAAACCAGCTGACGTTTCTGTGTGGAGTTTACACGTTCTCCCCGTGCTCACGTGGGTTTCCCCCGGGTTCCCCGGTTTCCTCCCACCGTCCAAAAACATGCAGCTTAAGTTAATCAACTAATCCATATCAGCACCATAGACATGCTCCTAGTAAGTAGTTATCTCCCAAGAGCAAGCACTATCTGTCCATTAGCTACTACAGCAGGGGAGTTCTCCAGATCTACCTGAGCTCAAACTCCCCTCTCGCCTTGCAAACGGGAGGGAGCCCCGGGCTTGAGGATCTTATGAGCTCAGGGCTCTCTCCCGGGACAGCATGCCAAACCCGCTTCATAATCAATCATCAGCTGAGTGTGAACTCTTGAAATAAATGACGTCAAAAAAGCATAAAAATTACTGAAACTTAATTTAAAAGTGAAGTAAAATTTAAAACAAATACAACAAAATATGTAAGGAACAGCGACGCTAAAATAGCACAAACGCGTGTCTGCGTAAAACAAATAAATAAAACTAATCTGAGTAACAAACCACTGAAAAGATCAGTGGTATTACAATAACACGTGTGTGTCTGTGCATGCAGATGTAATCCCAACACAGAGCCTCAAGTCTGCCGACACTCTTTAGCACATTACAAATGATGAAACTGTAAATTACGTGTCGTCTACAGCCAGGAAAATGAGTGATTCACTGCCGCCGATGATTTCTCGGGCACATTTGCATGATTTGTTCAGCCCAAACGCCTGTTTGTATGTGTGTATTGTGTCTTTATAGTGCCTGATTGCCATCATGCCACGTCACAGCACTGAAGAATGCATCCATTCCCTCCGTAATGAAAAAAAAAAACCATATTTGTCTCTATAAGCGTTCACTCGTGGGAATCTCAGCCAATCCAGTCCCGCTCGAAATAATCTCTCCATGGCTTTCTCCTCAGCGTCTGCGTGATAAATCTGTGCGCGCTCCACCGGGGAAACACAGGCTCAGGAATAACCCGCACACTTTTAAAAAATAAACCTGTTTGTTGCATCTCCATCATACATTTATCAAATCATTTCCGAGCTTCTGTCGGCGGTCGCCAAGCCAATTTATCTGCTCGTAAGGAGCAGGTGTCGTCAGTCCCAGAATTCCGTCGGCATTATATATCCTGCTTGTTTCTACAGCTTAGTAATGCTTTACAGCCTATAAACGACATATATAAAAGATTTTTTAGGATGCAGCTCCAGGCTTTTTTTCTTTTCCTCTCTAAACGCTGGAGTCAGCTAAATTTCAACCATTTCCTGCAATCACAGCCTCAATTTTCTGATGCTCGGAGCAAAGTGTGCTGGGGAAATATTCATGCCCCTGAAGAAAATGAAGTTTTAGTGATGCTGGAGTGTCACACCGTGATGATCTCCAACACGTTTGGCTCCACTAACTCGTCTGCCTAACCATCTGCTCTTTAAGGAGGTGTGGGTGAGTTCACCTGAAGCCCGGAGAGATCCTACAACGGTGCTTTCAGAAATGATGAATGATGGAGCGGTGGCTGGAGAGTGTTTCTGCACACAGGATGTCTGAAACATGAGGACGGATGAGTCTGGTTTTGTCTTTCCTGACTGGATGAGATGCTTTACCAAATGCAGTTGCAGATGTAATGGGTGTTTTTGCACTGGGGGTCGACCCTGTTCTGGTCTCGCTCTTCATTTGGAAATTGAGTCTTGTCTGGTTTTGGTTTGGATTTAGACTCGACTCCCCCGACCCCCCTGATTTGGACTTGACTGTTTTCTGGTTTCTTTCCAGATTTGTAAGTTATTTGGTTTCAAATATTTTCTGGTTTCATTCAAGATTTGTAATTGATTTGGTCTCGAATTGTTTCTGGTCTTGATTTAGACTCGACTCTCTTCTGGTCTCAGTCTGGATTTAAACTCAACTTTTTTCTGTACTGAATCTTGATTTAGACTCGACTCTTCTGATCTTGATCTTGATTTGGATTTCACTCTTCTGACTGGATTTGGACTTTATTCTTTTCTAGTCTAGATTTGGACTCAATTCTTGTTCGGTCTAGATTTGGACTCTACTCTTCTGGTCTCAATCTTAATTTTGGCTCGACTCTTTTGGTCTTGGTCTTGATTTGGAGTCGACTCTTCTGCTCTTGATCTTGATTTGGACTCGACTCTTCTGGTCTCGATTTGGATTTGACTCATCTGACTGGATTTGGAGTTTATTCTCTTCTAGTCTAGATTTGGACTCGATTCTTGTTTGGTCTTGATTTGGACTCAACTCTCTTCCGGTCTCAATCTTAATTTTGGCTTGACTCTTTTGGTCTTGGCCTTGATTTGGATTCAACTCTTCTGGTCTCAATCTTAATTTTGGCTCGACTCTTTTCGTCTCGATCTTGATTTGGACTCAACTCTTCTGGTCTCAATCTTGATTTGGACTCAACTCTTCTGGTCTCGATCTTAATTTTGGCCCGACTCTTTTGGTCTCGATCTTGATTTGGACTCGACACTCTTCTGGTCTCAATCTTGATTTGGACTCGACACTCTTCTGGTCTCAATCTTGATTTGGACTCGACACTCTTCTGATCTCAATCTTGATTTGGACTCGACACTCTTCTGGTCTCAATCTTGATTTGGACTCGACTCTTCTGGTCTCGATCTAAATTTTGGCCCGACTCTTTTGGTCTCAATCTTGATTTGGACTCAACTCTTCTGGACTCGGTCTTGATTTGGACTCGACTCTCTTCTGGTCTCGGTCTTGATTTGAACTCGACTCTCTTCTGGTCTCGATCTTGACTTTGGCTTAACTCTTTGGGTCTTGATCTAGATTTGGACTCGACTCTTCTGGTCTCAATCTGGATTTTGGCTCAACTCTGTTGGTCTTGATCTTGATTTGGACTCGATTTGGATTTGACTCTTCTGACTGGATTTGGACTTTCTTCTTGTCTAGATTTGGACTCAATTCTTGTTTGGTCTAGATTTGGACTCAACTCTCTTCTAGTCTCAATCTTAATTTTGGCTTTACTCTTGGTCTCGATCTTGATTTGGACTCGACACTCTTCTGGTCTCGATCTTAATTTTGGCTCGACTCTTCTGGTCTCGATCTTGTTTTGGATTCGACTCTCTTCTGGTCTCAATCTTGGTTTTGGCTCGACTCTTGGTTTTGATCTTGATTTGGACTTGACTTTTTTTTTCTGGTCTCACTCTTGATCTGGATTTGAATTTTCTCTACTAAATTTGTACTTTACTCTCTTCTTGTCTTGATTTGGACTCGGTTCTTGTTTGGTCTGGATTTGGACATAGCTCTCTTCAGTTCTCAATCTTGATTTATACTTGACTCTTTTCTGGTCTTAATCTATTCCTTTGGTCTCAGTTTTGATTTGGACTCTAATGTCTCAATCTACATTTGGCCTCCACTCTCTCCTGGTCTTAATCTTTATTTGGACTCTACTCTTTTCTGGTCTTGTTCTCAATTTGTACGGGACTCTATTTTGGTCTCATTCTTGATTTGAGCTCTATTTCCTGGTCGCAGTCTGCATTTGTGCTTGATTCTCTTCTGTCTGACTGTTGTTATAACATAAATGGATGGTTCAGAGCTAGTCATTATAATTTGAACTTTTGGCATAACCTACACCACCTAATCCAGTCCAAAACATGCATTAAGAAAGTAAACAGTCTGAGATTTGACTTCATGTTGATTGTACGGCATTATCGGTGTAACATTACCAGCACATGTCAAGTTTACTGGAGACCTTACTAACAGCTCCTCGTGTGCTTATGCGGCGTGATTAAGCTGTGCTGTTCTGGAAGGTGACTGTGGGCTGTGGGGTTTGACAAGGTCCCCGTCAAGCACACTTTTACATTGATGAATGGTGTTTGGGGATGTTGGGTAATTTTTCTCTGACAGGGTGTGGCTCTGGGCGACGTTACTGTTGATTGCTTGTTCTCTACACAGACTGCGCAGAGAGTCGCCTATGCGGGGCTGTAATTGTTGAGACTCTGGGATGTTAATGCAAATGCTGCAGACTCGCTATCAGGTGGGGGTGACCACCTGGACAATTACTAACTGGACAATTAGTAAGAACCCTCGTTGTACCCTTTAGCAGCGCACTTAACCCCAGGTTGCTCCCGTGGGACTGTAGCTGCAATTAGTGTACGGTAAGTATCTTTCGATGCATCTGCTAATGGATAACAGTGGGCTGTAAGACCTGTTTGTGAGCTAAAGAGGGTAGAGGACTGGAGTTGGATCTCGTTCATCCACAGGCCTTCAAACAAATTCTGCTTTCTTAACGCAATGAAGGAGATACTACACCTGAAGATGACTTGTTCCAGACGATGGCCTGACAAACTGAGATAAAGCTGTCATTGTGACAACATAAAATGCAAGTTAATGGAATTTGAATGGCTCATATTAGTTTTAACATTCATAAAGCACAACTTAGTTATAGTATGTTTATTTTTGTTGCAGTTTGTGTAAAGAGTTTAACATTAATATGCACTAAAAGTGACTTTAGTTCACTGTATTTTAGGTCTAATGTCTACAACAGGGGTGCCCAAAGTTTTTGGGCCGAGGGCCAGATGCAAAAAACAAAACGTGGTATTGGGCCAAGTTTTACAATTTCACAGACTGACACACACACACACACACACACACACACACACACACACACACACACACACACACACACACACATATATATATATATATATATATATATATATATATATATATATATATATATATATATACATATATGTGTGTGTGTGTGTATATGTATGTATGTATATGTATGCATGTGTGTGTGCGTGGTATTATTATGGAATTATTTTCTACATTTTAAAATCATAATATATATTTTACTCACCATAAACTCTGTTAATATGAACAGTGATGTTGTGCTTTTGATTTTACTTTTTCTTGGTTGTGCCATGGCTCACCAAAATGTGGTTAATCAATTATGTTTCCCTCAGTTTGGTCGATTTGTTTTATGTCATAACAGAAAATGCTGCCTAATTGAAGGCACGTGATAGTGACACCCGGTGGTTATTTATTGAATTACGTTTATTTTTGTACAGCGGGCCAGATTCTATTAATATTTATAAAAAGCCTCGCGGGCTGCCACTAAACTGATTGCGGGCCGCGGGTCGTAGTTTGGACACCCCTGGTCTACAATATCTACTATATGTTTTTATTGTGGATTCTGTGTGGCCCAATAATAAGTAATCTAAAATAAATAGTGTAATATAATACGTATTTACAACATGACTGAATAATATAAACATTTTAGACTTGTTATTCTTTTGCTCTGTTTTCATTCAGACTCAACTCTGGTTATATATCTTATT
Organism: Danio albolineatus; assembly: GCA_903798035.1. NCBI lineage: Eukaryota > Metazoa > Chordata > Actinopteri > Cypriniformes > Danionidae > Danio > Danio albolineatus. Next base: position 773,300 of record CAIGQQ010030862.1, on the reverse strand, counting down.
TCGACCAACTTTTAGTATCATGATTCCTGCTAAACAATCTTTTCGTCTCTTGGTCTGAATTTGGACTCAACCCTCCAATTGTCTCTTGAAGTCAATCGAGGTCTCGACTACTTTTGGCTATAGCTCAGTTAACAAGGGACATTTAAACCTGCTTTAATTTATTTACCAATGAGTCAATTTCAGAATCAGTTTTATTGCCAAAGAATTTGCTTTGTCTACAGAAGCTTTCAGTGTACATAAAGTGACAAGTGACAACACAAAATAAAAAAAAATGTATATATATAAAAGACGATAGACATTATCCAGAGATGCAGTTAGTCAAAAAAGATCTGGGTGTTGAAATGTATGTACAGATTTGCTATAAATATTTTGGTTATAAGGTGCTGTGTACAAATGTGTATGGAGAAATGACAAATGTGTATGGAGAAAGTGACAATCTTTTCAATTGACAGTCCATGTATCCCTTTACATACAGTTGAAGTCTGAATTATTAGTCCTCCTGTATATTTTTCCCCCCGATTTCTATTTAAGGGAGAGAATATATATATTTTATAATAGTTTTAATAACTCATTTCTAATAACTGATTTATTTATCTTCGCCATGATGACAGTAAATCATATTAGACTAGATATTCTTCAGGACACTAGTATTCAGCTTACAGTGACATTTAAAGGCTTCACTAGGGTAATTAGGGTAAATTTAGGGTAATTAGGCAAGTCATTGTATAACTGGTTTGTTCTGGAGACAATCCAACACTAATATTGCTGAAGGGGCTAATAATATTGACCTTAACATGTGTTTAAAACTATTACAAACTGCTTTTATTGTAGCTTAAATAAAAGAAATAAGACTTTCTCCAGAAGAAAAAATATTAGAGGAAATACTGAGAGAAATTCCCTGCTCATTTGGGAAATATTTTAAGTCAGAATGTGTTTTTCTGGTCTAGAGAAGGCTCAGAAATGGGCCAGACTGCTCTGAAAACAAAAGTCTGGCTTGTGTGAGACGAGTACAGTCTGTTACCCAACAGTACCACACATCAAACCTACCTGTTCTGCTTTGATATCTGTCCAAATCATTTAGTCATCAGTCTTCACATCTGTCCTGCCTTGTTTCCCAGCAGCTGTTATTTCTTGTTTTTCAGTTTTCACATGCCATACACCTGCCAAACACGGCTAGCGGAGCCTGACACGCAATAACTCACGCAACACAAGCACAGCATTCACCCAGCAATCAGTCTGAGCGGACATCCGTTGCTCCTCGTGTAGGGCGGACGCTATAGACAGCAGCCCTCGGGTGTGTTCGACACACATCACTCATATTTACTGTACAGCGTTTATCCTGGATGCAGGTGGAGCCCCGTTTAGTGTACAGTCTGCCGTTTGGAAAACACAGAGATAAATCACATTGAGCTGAGGCTATAATCTGCTCAGGACTGCTAAACTAGAATGAAGACTGCTAAAACTAAGACATTTTGGTTAACTGAAATAAAGATAAAAAATAACAAAGGCAAAACTAAAACAAAGAATCTGACAGCAGTCACTGAAAAACGATAACTAGCTGGAAAAAAACATAATTTTCAGAATTAATAAGCCCTCGTCTGTTATTTTTATATGTTTTTTTTTTTTCTTTTATTTGTTAGGACTAGTTAGGACATAACAGGATATAACTAGTCTCCTAGAGATTAAACTAGTCTTTTACAGGGCATAACTAGTTTCTCACAGACACAACTAGTTGCTCACATGGCATAACTAGTTTCTCACAGACATAACTAT
>CAIGQQ010030862.1:756139-761527 GCA_903798035.1 Danio albolineatus | reverse complement strand
TGTGTGTGTGTGTGTGTGTGTGTGTGTGTGTGTGTGTGTGTGTGTGTAATGACCACACGTGTGTGTTTTTTTCCGTCTTCCCGCTTTAATGTGGGCCTCTGCGAGTGCAGGGAGACAAAAGCAATCACTCTTTTATGGCCAGAGATTATTGTGAGGTCAGAGGTCGTGCCCTGGGGGTTCTTTAAAGTAAGTATGGAGCGTTATTCGTCCCCGTCCGCTCGTTTCCGCCCTCACACGTAAATTGCAGATTTGCGCACGACCCCCCTGACCGCATTAATACGTTTAAAGGGAGTTTCTGCATTATGTGGGCCGAGCTATTAAAACCATTTGTTAGGGTTTTTTTTTATTTTGCTTATGAAGACGTGCCTGGCGGGGGTCCGAGCGCACTGTAGGACACACAACTGCAGATTATCATGCCCACAACAAACGCTCTCCTCCACCGAGAGCCATTTACACACGAATTAACATTTCGCAGAGAGAGAAAGACGAGAGACGTGTGCTTTCTGCCAGAAATATCTGCTCGGCTGCAACAGGGGACCTTCACAGGAGTTTACTCTCTGCTACAGACACACTTATTTTATACACATTTATTTATTTATTTGTGGATTTATTTGTGGTTCAGTTCTCATAGAAGAGGCATTTACATCACTAAATACTCACTTATCTTAACTTTCTTTACAGTTATTCATTCATTTTCCTTCGGCTTAGTCCTTTTATTTATCTGGGGTCACCACAGCGGAATGAACCACCAACTATTCCAGCATGAGTTTTACGCGTTAGATGCCCTTCCAACTGCAACCTAGTACTGGGAAACACCCATACACACTCATTCACATACACACACATACACTACGGCCAGTGTAGTTAATCAGTTTCCCTATAGCGCATGTGTTTGGACTGTGGGGGAAACCGGAGCACCCGGAGGAAACCCACACCAACACGGGGAGAACATGCAAACTCCACACAGAAACACCAACAGACCCAGCCGAGACTCGAACCAGCGACCTTCTTGCTGTGAGTGTTTGGTGGTTCGGCTCTCAAAAAGGAGGCGTTTGCAACAACAAAAACTCACTTATTCTAACTTTTTCTGTGCTTATTTGTTCATTTATTTATGGTAAATATAAGCATTTGGGGGTTTGTTTGTCACAAAAGAGACGTTTGCAACACAAACTTTTTTTGGGAAATATAGGTGTTCACGGGGGACTCTTTGCTTGAGTTTACTCACTACAGACTCACTTATTTTACCTTTCTACACTTTTATTTATTTGTTTCTGGGAAATATCATTATTAGATGGTTATGCTTGTGGCTCAAGAACTAACTTACTTTTACTTTCTCTACATTTATTTATTTATTTTATTTATTCTAGTTAATATTAACATTTGGTAGTTTAATTCTCATAAAGGAGCTGTTTGCAACAACAGAACTCATTTTAACCTTCTGTTTATTTATTTATTTATTTATTTATTAGTTTGTTTGTTTTTTGTTTATTTAATTTATTTATTTATGGTAAATATAATGGTTAAATGGTACGTTCTCATAAAAGAGGCGCTTGCAATGCAAAAAACCCACTTATTTTAACTTTTTCTACATTAATTTATACATTAATTGATTATAAATTTAAGTGTTAGTTGTTTGGTTCAAAAGAGGAGTTTGCAACAAAAAATCACTTATTTTAACCTTTTCTACATTTATTTAATTTAATTTAATTTAATTTAATTTAATTTAATTTAATTTAATTTAATTTTATTTTATTTTATTTTGTTTTGTTTTGTTTTATTTATTTTTATTTTATTTTATTTTATTTTATTTTATTTTATTTTATTTTATTTTATTTTATTTTATTTTATTTTATTTTATTTCATTTCATTAATTTATTTGTTTTATTTATTTATTTATTTATTTATTTTTTGTAAATATAAGCATTTGGTGGTTTGATTCTCACAATGGAGGCATTTGTAACAACAAAAACTCACTTATTTTAACCTCTTTATTTATTTATTTATTTATTTATTTGTTTATTTATTTATTTATGGCTGTTGACACAATGGAGGAGTTTTTCAAAACTTTATTGACTGAATGAAGGATAGTATTTTATTTATTTTTATTTTCAGTGTTTTAACTTTAAACTATTTTAACTTTTTTTTTAAAATTCTTTTGATATAATTTACTTTTTTTTATTTTTTTTTAAAGTGTGTTGCTTTTTTGGATCTTAAAATAATGACACAAAGACTTCAGAAAACCTAAATCATTCACTTAATGTCAAAATTATTCGCCTCCTGTGAAATTTAGATTATTATTTCCCATAAAACAAATTATGTGTTTGTTAAGTGTGTGTGTGTGTGTGTGCGTGCGTGCGTGCGTGTGTGTGTGCGCACGCATTTATAAGAAGTTCTTTGATTGGTGTTTACTGCAGTGAGGGTGGAGTCAACCTGTCACTCGCATGATATCCACTAATAGCAAACCTCCATCATCCAATCAAGTCCCAGTGGACAAAATTAAGCCCCGCCCACATTTCTGATCCAGTATATAAAGAGCACAGCAGAGAAGAAAACCCCACAGCACAGAGTTCTGCATTGAATCTGAAGTGTGTGCGCGCTCCTGGTTTGTGTGTGATATGGTGACCCGTGGGATCAGTTATCTGGAGCTCACGAGCATCACAGACATGTTCCTCTTCCATTACACGCTCTCAAACACAAGCGTGAAAGTCATAAAGTTTAATGGTGTTCTCTCACAGGTACAATCACTCCCTCTCTCTGAGTCCATGCTTCATTAACTCCCAGAGAGATCTGTCTGAGAGAGTGTGTGTGTGTGTGTGTGTGCCACGGGGTCCGTAAGTGTGTCTGTCTGTGTGTTTGGGCCACTCCTCTATCACTGGCCCTCTATTAAAGGGGATCTATTCTGCCCCTTTTCACAAGATGTGTGTGTGTTTGTGTGTGTGTGTGTGTGCGAAGTTAAACCCAGAATAGCACACAGATGATGTTCTCCAGCTCTCTGAAGCTGACCCTTATAAGCTTTGATCCTACTTGCGGTGTTTTGGTGACTGTCGCTTTAAATGCGAATGAGAGGGTGCTCTATTCAGAAGAGGGCGGAGCTACAGATGCCATAGCTCATGACATAAATAAATAAACGAACTAATGAATGAATGAACAAATGAATGAATGAATGAATGAACGAACAGATGAATAAATGAACAAATGATTGAATGAACAAATGAACGAACAGATGAATAAATGAACGAATGAATGAATGAAGGAATGAACTTATGAATGAACGAATGAATGAACGAACGAACGAATGAATGAATAAACGAAAGAACGAATGAATGAACGAATGAATGAATGAACGAACACACGAATAAATGAATGAATGAATGAATGAATGAATGAATGAATACATTAACGAACGAAAGAACGAATAAACAAACAAATGAACGAATGAATGAACGAACGAACGATCGATCGAATGAACGAACTAATGAATGGACGAACTAATGAATGAATGAATGAACGAACTAATGAATGAATGAACGAACGAACAAACGAACGAACTAATGAATGAACGAACTAATGAATAAACGAACGAACAAACAAACGAACAAATGAATGAATGAACGAACGAACGAACGAACGAATGAACAAACAAACAAACTAATGAATGAATGAATGAACGAACAAATGAATAAACGGACGAACAAACAAACGAACGAATGAACGAACGAACGAACGAACGAACGAATGAATTAAGAAGAGACAATTAGAAAAAACTCTTTAAATGTAATGAAGGTTTGGATGTGGGATGTAGGACAGACTTTCAAAGGAAAGTTGTTCATATTTCAGTGACTGTGTTTACCTGTGTGTGTGTGTGTGTGCGTGTGTGTGTGTGTGTGTGTGTGTGTGTGTGTGTGTGTGTGTTTGTGCACTTGCCTCTAGTTATTCTATGTTTGCTGTCTGTGAAAATCAAGTTATCTGGTCTGTAAATTAGCCTGCTCTGTAGTGTCTGTTCGTATATGTGTGTGTGTGCTCTTACCTCAGGTGTTGGCAGTCAATGTGTGTATCTTAGCATGTGTGTATGCATGTACAAGTGCATTTTTGTAATGTTTGTGCCCGTCTTTCTGGTGTTTTCAGGTGTGTGTGTGTGTGTGTTTGTGACATATCAGGACACAAATGTGTGTAATGTCATGGGTATGGCACATCTATTACAGGAGAAGGTGGATTATGAGGGCATTGCTGATGTCCTCGTTTCTCAAAAGGCTGATAAATCACACAGAGGTTTTTTTCTGAAAGTAAATCTGCAGTTTTCTGTGAGGGTTAATTTTGGAAAACACAGTTTGTACAGTATAAAAACAATGGCAACCCATGGATTGTCCCCACATTTCACTAAAACAAACCTGTGTGTGTGCTAAAATCATAGTCTGTGGTTATTTATTTAATACAGTTAATGAGTGAAGCCTCAATTAACAATAATTCATTTAATATTTTTTCTTTTTTATATAAATATAAGCATGTCAAAATGTCATTCTGTATGAAAGCTTGACTCCACCACAGGGAATTAAAGGGACTTTCTTAGAAATTAAGTTAAAAATAGATTGAAAATCACAGAAATTTAAGCAAGTGTTCCCATTATAATCATTACACAGATTCTATGATGACAATCAAAAGTAATAATAATAAAGATAATGATAATAATAATAATAATAATGATAATAATAGTAGTAATAATAATAATAACAATAATAATAATAATAATAATTAAATAATATATAATGTAATGTATTTTAACATATATATTTGTTGCAGCACGGTGGCTCAGTGGTTAGCACTGTGGCCTCACAGCAAGAAGGTCGCTGGTTCGAGTCTCGGCTGGGTCAGTTGGTGTTTCTGTGTAGAGTTTGCATGTTCTCCCCGTGTTGGAGTGGGTTTCCTCCGGGTGCTCCGGTTTGTTCATTCCACTGTGGCTAACCCTGAAGAATGGGGACTAAGAAGAAAGGGACTAAGCTGAAGGAAAATTAATGAATGAATGTTTGTTTGTTTACTAACATGAATTAGGAGATTAATTTAACAATAAACAATATGTTTTGTTGTTAACATTATTGTGAAGTGTTAGCAAAAATGATTTACCCTAAAATTATTGTATTACATAAAACCTTCTTAAAGCCCAAAATTAACAAAAAAATAAAATAATTATTTTTTTATCTTTGTTTTGGTAATTTTAACCCGCCCAATGCCAGTTTAGCCAATTATATTTCAGCACACCGGGTTGCCTTGCTGGAAAACAGCGTACATCATTCATTCATTCAGAAAGACTCTTAAAGGCATGTGTCTGTGACCGGAATGTGACCTCCGGTGGACAGTAGCAGACTCCAAAATGAGATTCAGATTCAGAGTTCC
>CAIGQQ010030862.1:748639-751139 GCA_903798035.1 Danio albolineatus | reverse complement strand
TAAAAACATATGCTGTCAGGACTAATTGATCATAGTTTTTGTAAAGTGCTTTTCACAATAATAAATAAATAAACTAAACCAAACAAAAAATAAATAAAATAAATAAATGAATAAATAAATAAATAAATAAATACATAAATAAATAAATATTTGTTTATTAAATTAAATAAAAATTGTTTTGCAAAAGTATATCAGGACAATTATCCTGTATTCAGTCCTGACAGGGTTGACATAATTGATATTCAATGATATTATATTATTATATTCACAATAATAAACTAAATAAAATAAACTAAACTAATAAAATAATGAATGAATAAATAAATAGATATGTTAGATTTTTATTTATACGTAAATATATATTTGTTTTTTAAATTAAATACAAAATAATTAATAATAATTCGTATATATCAGGAAAATGATCCTGTATTCATTCCTGACATGGCTGACATAATTGACGCCGAATGATATTAATTTCTGTGTAAAAAGCAGGACAATTTAATTAAATTGAAATTCAATTAATTAAAGTTGATTTAGATTGCGTTTTCCACAATAATAAATAAAGAAATGAATTAATAAATCAAACTATACTATCGAATAAAATAAATACATATTTATTTATTAAATCAAACAAAAAAATAATATTTTGAATATATCAGGAAAATGATCCTGTATCTAACCCTGACAGGTTTTGCATAATTGACACCCAGCGTTATAAATTTCTGTATTAAAAAAACAGGAATTTTATATTTAATTAAATTTAATTCACAATTATTTTTATAGTGCTTTTCACAATAATAATAAATAAATAATTAAAATAAACAAAAAAATAAAATTAATTGTATCTGTTAGGAAAATTACCTTGTGTTTAATCCTGACAGGGTTGACGAAACACACCAAATGATTTTGATTTCTGTGTTAAAAGCAGGAAAATTAAATTAAATTGAAATAATTTTAAGTTCAAATTTATTTCACACAATTATTCTACAATAAATACATAAACAAACTAATAAATAAAATAAACAGTCAAACCAAACACGAATAAACAAACAAATAAAATAAATAAATAAATAAATATTTGTTTATTAAATCAAATAATTTTTTTTTATTTTGAATATATCAAGAAAATGATCCTGTATTGAATCCCGACAGATTTCGCATAATTGACACCCAATATTATAGAATTCTGTATTAAAAAAACAAGAATTTTAAAATGAAAAAATTTAATTAACTATTATTTCTATAGTGCTTTTCACAATAATAATAAATAAAATAAACAAATAAAATAATAAATAAATACATGCATATATACTAGTTTAATAAATTAAATAAAGAATGTATAATTTGTATCTGTTAGGAAAATATACCTTGAATTAAATCCTGAAAGGGTTGAGGAAACACACCAAATGATTTTGATTTCTGTGTTAAAAGTGGAAAAAATTTAATTAAAATAATTTAAAGTTGAAATTCATTTCACACAATTATACCACAATAAATACCTAAATAATTAAATACACAAATAAATAAAGTAAACAATCAAACCAAATAAATAAACAAATAAATAAACAATAAAATAAATAAACTAATTAAATAAATAAATAAATATTTGTTTATTAAATCAAATAAAAAAATATATATTTTGACTATATCAGGAAAATGATCCTGTATTGAATCCTGACAGGGTTGGTATGATTGACCCCAAATGTTATTGATTTCTGTGATAAGAGCATGAAGATGAATAACTCGGATCTGATCTGTGGTGTTTTGGGAGCTCCTCCAGTCTCCAGTGTTTTCCCGCCGTGACTCCTGCAGATGTTGTTGTTGTTGTTGTTTACCGGAGCGGAGATGTCTGATGTCAAACAGTCGGACGGCGACACCACGTCTGATCGCTGCTCATGTAAAGCCCATAATGAAGAGGGAAACACTTTCTTCGCACACAAGGACACACACACACCGCAAACACTCAGCGTCTGCGTTCGGGGGCTTGTCAAACATCTGGCGTTTAACAGCTTCGTCAGAGCCAATTAAAGAACATCATGTCGGAGCTTTGATTTGCATGAAGCCGGAGCCGGAGCCTGCCAGAGCTCATTTGCTTCATTTCTCCATCCGCTCTAGGCTAACACCGCTCTGATGGTATGATAACCTCGGATAAATATACCGCGGTATCACGGTGTGGAGCCTTTGCACGTTTGCCTGTTTCTCAGCAGCAGGAGTCGTCACAGTTGATAAACTCAGAGCGCAGTGAAGGGGAGAGCACGACAACAACTTCAGTTCACTTCAGTTTTGTTCTCAGTTAAGTTCAGTTTGAATCATTTCAATTTAATTTTAGTTCAGTTCAGTTCAGTTGAACTCGGTTCTCTTCAATTCACTTCAGCTCAGTTCAGATCAGTTCACTTCAATTAAGTTAATTTCAATTCACTTCAGTTCACTTCAATTCATGCAATTCATTTCAATTCACTTCTCAGTTCACTTCAATTTAGTACGCTACACTTTAATTCAT
>CAIGQQ010030862.1:682965-694442 GCA_903798035.1 Danio albolineatus | reverse complement strand
TGTTTACCATTTTAGTTATTTTATTTATTTATTTATTGTTTTTATTTATCTGTCTATGTATCATCTGATTTATTTATTAATTTATTTTTGATCATCATTTTTTGTTTATCATTTTGTTTATCTGTTTGCTCTTTATATATTTATTAATTTATTTGTGTTTACCCTTTTATTTATTATTTATTTATATATTGTTTTTATTTATCTGTCTATGTATTATTTCATAAATTAATAAATACATTTTTTGATCATCATTTTTGTTTATTTATCTGTCTGATAAATAAAAAGAATAAATAAATAAATAATAACTAAAATGATAAATACAGATATAAATGCATGTATAAATACAGGAAGATATTTTCAGCTCATGCATATTCAATGCAAACATGCAAATTATTGAATTAGTTGGTTTTGTCTGTAATTTATCCAGATATGCTCCTGCGTCTTTTATTTTAGGAAACTCAGTAAGTCTGAGGCTGTTGCGATGTGAGATGAGTGGAGTCGTGTGTTTGATTGATCATTAAAGCTTTAATGTGTCCTGCATCTCCATCAATAACACATCTCCAGCTCAAACGTGCATTAAATGAGGATAAAACTCCCCTTCCATGGGAAACGGCGCGCTCTGTTTGTAAATGATGGCCGTTTAACATCCATAAAACTGTTATTGTGCATAATAGCGCATTAATATATCTGTGAATAAGGCGGCGTTGAGCGGAAACAAACGACTGCATGATCTCCTTCTGTCTGCTTCTCCTGCGCTCCGCCTTTTGTTTTGATTTCTGCCGCTGGAAAACAGTTGTTTGCTGGAAAACTAAATGCTTCCTTGATGCGGGGAGATAAATCTGTCCTAGCTGACAATAAACCGCTGGTGCGATATGATTTTACAATAACCCTCATTTTTAATGTGGGGGAAATGTAGTTGTGCACTTCTAAAGTCTTACCAAAACCATCAGAAGTACTGAGAAAAATTAAGTTTGTTTATTTATTTATTTATTTATTGAATAATTAATTCATTTATTTATTTTTGTATTTTTTGTTTATTTATTTTTGTTTATTTATTTAGGGCGCCACGGTGGCGTAGTGAGTAGCACGTTCGCCTCACAGCAAGAAGGTCGCTGGTTCGCGTCTCGGCTGGGTCAGTTGGTGTTTCTGTGTGGAGTTTGCATGTTCTCCCCGTGTTGGTGTGGGTTTCCTCCGGGTGCTCCGGTTTCACAGTCCAAACACATGCGCTATAGGGGAATCGGGTTGGTTAAAATTGTCCATAGTAAATGAGTGTGTATGGATGTTTCCCAGAGATGGGTTGCAGCTGGAAGGGCATCCGCTGCGTAAAACATATGCTGGATAAGTTGACGGTTCATTACAGTGTGGCGACCCCGGATTAATAAAGGGACTAAGCCGACAAGAAAATGTTTAAAAAAAGAAATTTTTATCTGTCTGTAATTTTAAGTGTGTATATTTTTTATTTGTTTATTTTTTATCTATGATTTTATAATTTTAGTTATTTATTATTTATTTTCATTATTTTTCTGTCTGTTTCATTTATTTTTATTTAATTTAATCATCATTTTTGTTTATTCATCTGTCTTTTATTTTATTTATTTATTTATTTTATTTTTTTGATTTTTTTATCTACGTTTTTATTATTTTAGTTATTATTTATTTATTTGTTATTTTTATTTGTTTGTGTGTCTATCGTTTTATTAATTTATTTACTTAATGTTTATTTTAGTTTATTTATCTTTCTTATTTGTGTTTTTACTATCTATGTTTTTATCATTTTAATTATTATTTATTTATTTATTATTTTTATTTATCCGTCCATTCATTCATTCTTTTTCTTTTCGGCTTAGTCTCTTTATTAATCTGGGGTCGTCACAGCGGTTACCGAGCGGATGCCCTTCCAGCTGCAACCCATCTCTGGGAAACATCCATACATTCTCATTCACACTCATACACTACGGACAATTTAGCCAACCCAATTCACCTACTGCATATCTTTGGACTGTGGGGGAAACCGGAGCACCCGGAGGAAACCCACACCAACACGGGGAGAACATGCAGACTCCACACAGAAACACCAACTGACCCAGCCGAGGCTCGAACCAGCGACCTTCTTGCTGTGAGGCGATCGTGCTACTCACTACGCCACTGTGGCGCCTTATCCGTCTATCATTTTATAAATTTATTTAATCACCATTTTGGTTTATTTATCTGTCTGTCATTTTATTTATTTATATTTTTTTGTGATTTTTTTTTTTTTTTGTGATTTTTTTTTTTCATTTTAGTTATTAATAACGAATTATTTAATTAATTGATTAATTAATTAATTGATTAATGTATTTATTTGTTTGTTTCTTTATTATTTTATTTATCTGTCCATTTATCATTTAATTAATTAATTAAATCAAGTTTGTTTATTTGTCTTTCCTTTTATTTATATATTTTTATTTATTTATTTGTGATTTTTTTTAAATTTGTTTTTATCATTTTGTTTATTTATAAATTTATTTAATAATTTTTGTTTATTTGTTATTTTATTTATTTATATATTGATTTATTTTTATTTTTATCTATTTGTTTTTAATTATAGTTTTTAATTAATTTTAATTTTTAATAGTTTTTTTATATATCATTTTATTTATTTATTTGCTCGTTTTTGTTTTTTGTCTCTCTGTCATTTTATTTATTTATATTTATAATTGTTTATTTGTGATATGTGTGATATATTTTTAATCATTTCAGTTATTTTTTATGCATTATTTATTTTTAGTTATTTATCTATGTATCATTTTATTTGTTCATTTGTACATCCGTTCATTCGTTGCACATGGTGTGTAAATGATTAATTGATTTCATTTTATTGATGATCTTATTTTATATTTTATTTTATTGGGTTTTTTTGTCTTATTTTGCAGCTTTGTTGTTGTTTTATTGTCAGAAATGGATTAAAATACAGTTTTATTTTGATGCTTCACCCTCGCGACACTGAATGCACAGGTGAAAGTGTTTTGTTTTGATTCAGGCCTGTTAATGTAATGTAAATCATTGCATTTATTCCTTTATTGTAAAAACAGATAAAGACTCCTCTCTCTCTCTCTCTCTCTCTCTCTCTCTCTGTGCCGTTTGTATTAATAAATAAAAAATACAGATAATACATATGTTGAATGCGAAATCCATTTCCATCTGGATTATTTATTCACGCTTCCTCCCATGTTTGTATAATCTCAGTATTAAGGGCGAATTCAATTTTTGGTTTGCGTCTAAAATGCAAACACAATGCGAGCTGTTTTTCCTGCCGTGTGTTGTTCTCTTCTGATCTCGTCTTCATTCGTCCTCCGGCTGCAGAAGTAACCCTCGTCAACACTGTCATTTATTCAGTCGCAGGAGCGGTAATGAAATAATAAACAGCACAGGATTAAACACAAGCGTCACGTTTGAGAGACGGATCTGAACAAGCGTTTAGAGTAATAATCCACTGCTTTTTGTTCTTGAATAGACGTTCAGAAGCTTTTGTGTTTCTTCTGTGATGAGGAGAATTATTAATAATAATAATACAACTAATAATGCATGTGTTTTATGCAGCGCCTTTAAAAAGTAATCCTTAAAGTGAGTTAGATGTGAGGGTCAAAGTAGAGTTGTACTGGGGTTACACAGAGAAACAACACACAAACAATACACACAGAGTGAGACGAACTAACACAGAGACGCACACAACAGACAGAGATGGAGACAAAAGCACACACATTCACATTTCACACGCATATAGATTAAACACACACACAACACAAGACACAGCAGACAGGAAAACACATACAGATAAAACTACACACAAACACATATAATAGACAAAAACACAACACACAAATATACAACAGACAGCAAAAACACACATATAACGCATGTTTAGGGATTTGCATGAGCTCATAATGAAGCCTGTGTTCAGTCACTCTGCTTCAGAAAGAACTCTTACTGCCGTCTTAAACACTGCAGATTTAGTGAGACATTTTGTTTTATTTTATTTTATTTATTTTATTTTTTATTTTCAATATTTTTATTTATTTTATTTTATGTTATTATATTTGGTTTCGTTTCTTTTCCTTTACTTTTTCTTTTCTTTTATTACATTTAATTTTATTTATTATTTTATATTATTTTATTTTTTATTGTATTATTTTATTTAATTTATTTTTATTTTTTTATCTTTTCTTTTATTACATTTTATTTATTATTTTTTATTTTATTTTATTTATTTGAGCTTTTATTTTATTACATTTTGTTACATTTTATTTATTTAAATTTATTTTTACATTTTTATTTTATTTACATTTTTTTATCTTTTTCTTTTATTACATTTTATTACACTTTATTTATTTACATTTTTTATTAATTTTTATTTCTTTTTTATCTTTTCTTTTATTACGTTTTATTTATTTATTTTTTTTATTTTTTTTATTAATTTCTATTTGTTTAATTTAATTTAATTTTATTTTATTTTTTGTTACATTTAATTTCTTTATTTTCTTAAATATTATTATAATTGCCACTTTTAGAAAGGCATTTAAAAATGTATTTTATTATTACCAAAACTGAGACAAGTACTGAGACTAACTCAATCGGTGTTTATTATTCATTTATTTCCCAATTTCAGGACGTCTATTGATTAATTGATTATTGCCCACTTTAAATAAATAAACAACACACTTTCTAATTCTAATTGTGCAGTTTCCCACGTGTGCTCAGAGTTTGATCTATACTATAATTATTTTGCTTTGTTAAAATGAAATATATAATTATATATATGATATATAATCATATATTAGTTCTTTGAGTGCTTGAAGGCCGTCTAACACGCATAACATTTTGTTTTTGCTGTAGTTTTACTCTTCCTCAAAGAAGAAATTAAGTTCATGATTATTTCTCTTAAATGAAATAAACGTGACTTGAAGACATCATAAAGGTATCATGTACAAAAATCTATATATTTATTTTTTTCCTTTGACCCTGAACTATGCTAAATGATGTCCAGCATAGAGTTAAACATGTCAATCTCTGTTAGCCTTTACTGTGTTTATCCACAAGACAATATTCATTTGTCGGCTTTATTAAGGAGTGGTCGCCACAGCGGAATGAACTGACAACTTAACAAGCATATGTTTTATGCAGCGTATGTCCTTCCAGCTGCAACCCATCACTGGGAAACATCCATACACACTCATTCACACTCATACACTACGAATATTTTAGCTTACCCTATTCCCCTATAGCACATGTGTTTGGACTGTGGAGGAAACCCACACCAACACGGGGAGAACATGCAAACTCCACATAGAAACACCAACTGACCCAGCCGGGGCTCAAACCAGCGACCTTCTTGCTGTGAGGCGATCATGCTACCCACTGTGCCATCCACAAGACAATATATATAAACATTCATTCATTCATTTTCTTTTCGGCTTAGTCCCTTTATTAATCAGGGGTCGCCACAGCGGAATGAACCAGCAACTTATCCAGCATATGCTTTACGCAGCGGATGGCCTTCCAGCTGCAACCCATCACTGGGAAACACCCATACACACTCATTCACACTCTTACTGATAATTTAGCTTACCCAATTCCCCTATGGCGCATGTGTTTGGACTGTGGGGGAAACCGGAGCACCCGGAGGAAACCCACACCAACACGGGGAGAACATGCAGACTCCACACAGAAACACCAACTGACCCAGCCGAGACTCAAACCAGAGACCTTCTTGCTGTGAGGTGATCGTGCTACCCACTGCGCAATTTATTGACATTTAGATTTTATGATTGTAAATCACTGTTCAGATGTTCCTTATCTATGTGTGAGCTGCCTCCATTAACACAGTTTAAGAATGAACATTTTAGGCTACTACAAAATGTATTTTTTCACAAAACGCGATATCCGCCAGACCAGTTTCTTTACAAAATGCGATATAACAGTTATAGAACTGTTATATATAGAACAGTATATGCGCGAGCTCAGCATCCCCTGGAGGAGAGTCACCGCCGGCGAAGTGCTCCGAGTTTGCGCACTGATTTAACGATAATAACAAAACAAAAAAACATGTTTTTAAAAAGAGGATTCGCTAGGCTAACTAAAAGCGTTTGCCATTTAATTGTTTATACTGTAGGCGACCTGTCAGTCACAGGCTACGTCCGTCTGTCAGTCAGAGAATCAAAGCTTCAGAGTCCAGCTAACCTCATGGAGTTTGATGACGGATTGGAGCCGGTCATTCCAGCTGCATAATAATAATAATAATAATAATAATAATAATAATAATGACTTATTATTATTATAACAGTGAAATAAGTCATTAAATATGATGGGACGAGGCGAGCTTGTGTCGGCAGACTCTGTGTAACAGGAACTGCGCCATCGCGGCTCCGCCCGCTCTGATCATTTTCAGCAGCGGTGTTCAGGAGCCTCCACTCTTTCTGTAACGAGCTACAAGTCGTTTATTTAACTAACTTAATCTTACTTCTCTATATTATAACTAATCACAGTTAGTCTGAAGCTGTTTAAGGATGGTTGAAGCGATAAACATCCTGCAGTTAGTTTGCTCTGCAGCTCAGCCGGTATGTTGTTATCCGACCTTTTCATTCAGGGACTGGCCTGGATTACTGGCACACGCCATAGGCACATTATGTCTATTATGGCATTATGTGTTTGAATATTATGAATATTTACGATCTATTAATAAATTATTGTTAATTTTCCCACTGATGATCCAAAAGATTTCTTCAAATGCCGCAGTGAAGCTGCTTACAGCCATTGGTGCCCTAGCAAATAAAAGAAAGTTATGTTTTATTGTGTACGTTCTGGCCAAAACTAACTCAGAATCTTATTATTAATAATCAATCTTTGTATATACTGTTCCATATAGTTTTTAGTAATTTTAATCAATTTAAGATGTTTGAAAATGTTCAGATAAATATGCTGCATTTTGGCATGCTTTTTGACTTATTTATGAACTATTTATGGACATAAAATTCAATAAAAATATCCTGAATTTGAAGAATATGTGTCCCTGGCCTTCACTGAGCTCAAGTAATAGTTTAATGTTGATTGTTAAATGTACAGTGTTTTCTGATCTATTCTTATTTTTATTGATATAAATGAATAATATGATATATATGAATGATATGATATATTGAATAATTTGATATATTGAATAATAATATGATATATATGAATAATAATATGATACATATGAATGATATGACTTATTAAATAATAATATGATATACTGAATAACAATATGATATATTGAATAATAATATGATGTATTGGATAATAATATATGTATATATCTTTAATTTTGTTTTTCTTCTACTATTTACTGTGGTTTTTTTTAGTTTTTTTTATTTCATATGCATGTTATTTTATTTTTGTAAACTTTATAACTGCTTTGGCAATACATTTGTAATAATTGTCATGCCAATAAAGCAACTATTGAATTGAATTGAATTGAATTAATGTACAGAAATTGTGAATAAAGTTGACTGTTGATGTCTTCAATAATAATGTCAAATAACCAACATTTCTCAAAATGGATATATCTCGTTTTGCAATGAAACTCTTCATATATACTGTATATGAATTGTTGTAAGGCGCTGATCTCTGAGCAAATCTGCATAGAACAGATCAATTCCTGAAATTATTTCACTCTCTCTCTTTCTCTCTTCATCTCTCTCTCTCTCCGCATGCAGCCGCAGCAGCAGCTTTAGTTTATTGCTGTCCTCAGCACACTTTATCCCACGCAAAGCCGGCCGTGTTTCAGCGCTGCTGTTTTGTATGTATGTTGTTTTTTTAATGCAGACCCTCGCCTTTACGTTTAGGGTCGTGCGGAGCCCAGCGGCCTGTAAAACCAGGGCTTTACCAAGCGCAGCCCCCTCCTTCATCGCATTAGAATATGAAAGTGTGTGTGTGTGTGTGTGTGTGTGTGTGTGTGTGGCTCAGTGTCCGCAGACAAACTCTCATGCATAAGACATGAGCGCCGCATCGATGCGATTGGGGTTTAGGGAGAGAGGAGATCCCTGGTCTTAGACACATACACACGCTATAATGAGCAGGATTTGATTCTTCAAACATCACATGCACTGGGGAGGAAGTGCACTTTAGCGTGCGTGTGCGCATTTACGTGTTAAAGTATCTCTCTTGTATGCCGCAGCGGGGATATGAAGAAGAATTGCTGGAGTTTATTTAAGAAAAAGGGGCGTCTTGCTGGAAGGGAGTCTGGTGCTTGTCAGTTTGAGCTCACTTTAAAGTACAGGGTGGGCCATCTATATGGATACACCTTAATATTTTACATAGACAATTGCCTTCAGATGACCCTGAAGATAAAAGTCTAAGGGGGTCAGATCGGGAGACCTTGAGGGGCATTCAACTGGCATGACGACCAACACACTTTTCAGGAAACTGTATTCAGGAAAGCATACCCATTTTAAGGTGTATCCATATAAATGGCCCACCCTGTACACATGACGTCAAGACTAGTCATTTGTGTTTTTAAGGTAACACTTTTCAACACATTTGTATTAGTTAATGTTAGTTAATGCATTTATTAACATGAGCAAACAATGAGCGATACGTTTATTACAGTCACTTTAGGGTCCCCATGAAATCAAAAACGAATAATTTGTTTTTAAAAATATAGCATTGCAGTATTTATTTAAAGTTATTTATCGGTGCATTACATTTGTTTCTCAGAAGTAATTTCCCTCTTGATGCACACTTATGTGTTAAAGTATCTCTCTTGTAATGCTGCACCGGGGATATGATGAATTGTTGGAGTTTATTTTATAGAAGAATCTGGTACTTGTCAGTTTTGACAGCTGAAAACTTTTTAATGGCATTATATCTTGAGGATCATCTGTGGTTTTGTTGGTATGAATAGCTGTTTTTGTGCTTTGGTGTAAGTTTTTTCCTGGATGAATTGTCTACAGGAATGAGCTGAATCTGACTTGATATTTTTAAAGAGATATCTGCAAAATGATTCATACTGTAGACATGTAATCATATAAATGTGCATACAATACAGTTGTGTGAAAAAAGTGTTTGCCCCCTTACTGAAGTATTTTCATAGATTTTTTTAAGACTGTTAGATCCCAATTATTTTCCTTCTCATTTGTTTTTGAGCTTTGGATCTCGGCATGATGTCTTGATTTTGAGGATCTTTTGGTCTACATCACTTTGTCAGGCAGATCCTTTTTAAAATGATTCATACTGTAGGCTTGTAAGTGCATAAATAAATATAGCATACAGTGGCGTGAAAAAGTGTTTGCCCCTTACTGAAGTATTTTCTTATTAAACGTTTCCAGACTTGTATATGCTAATTATTTTCTTTCTCATTTGATTTTGAGCTTCTTTGGATCTCGGCATGATGTCTAGATTTTGAGGATCTTTTGGTCTACTTCACATAGCTCGGCAGATCCTTTTTAAAATGATTCACACTGTAGACATGTAAATGTATAAATGAATATATCATATAGTGGTGTGAAAGTGTTTGCCCCTTACTGATTTCTCATATTCTTATTAAACCTTCCCAGATTTGTATGTCCCATTTATTTTCCTTCTCATTTGCTCTTGAGCTTCTTTGGATCTCGGCATGATGTCTGTATTTTGAGGATTTCTACTGATTTCTTTAATTTCATATTAACCTTTTCCAGACTTGCATCCCATTTATTTTCATTATCATTTGTTATTGAGCTTCTTTGGATCTCTGCATGATGTCTAGATTTTGAGGATCCTTTGGTCTACTTCACTTTGTCA
This sequence comes from Danio albolineatus, assembly GCA_903798035.1. NCBI lineage: Eukaryota > Metazoa > Chordata > Actinopteri > Cypriniformes > Danionidae > Danio > Danio albolineatus. Next base: position 684,653 of record CAIGQQ010030862.1, on the reverse strand, counting down.
GGCAGGTCTTTTTTACAATAGTATCTGGATGCAGACTTGGATCTGCGTATCTCAGACTTGCAATGTAAGACACAATGCACTAAATGGAGCTAGTGATGGGCGGGGTTAGGTGCGTGCATGAAAAAGCATTGCATGCAGCTCACCTCGCAATTGCACCAAGTCTGCATCTTGACCGCTCTCTCATTTTAAGTGACTTTTAGACTGAGACTTTAAGAGTAATCAGGCCTGGGTATGACTAGATAAATGGTAAAAAATCAGAGTTAAGTTTAATTTTGACATGGGGGGGTACATGAACGACACAAAAGAGCACTATTTGAAAAGGTAACACCACAGTGACAGATTTTCTACCTTTATTTCTGAGAGTCTAGGGGGTTTAATCTTTAATTGCACAACACAAATGTCACAAAAGCGTTCACGATGTAGGCTATTTTTATGATAATATCCTGATGAAAGGATGAAGGGAGGGTTGTGGGAGAAAAGAAAGTGGTTCTAGATGTCTGTCTGTGGATGTCACGCACCCCAGTGGGATACTGAGTTTGATCACACACACATACACACACACACACACTCCAGCATGTCCGAACGCTCTTCTTCGTAACACTCTCTCCAAACGGCACATTTGCTCTGTGGGGTTCACTGCAGTGCTGGTAACCTATAGACTCGGCCTCCCGCAAACATCAATTATTTACTGCTGGGCTGCAGTGAGCTAGTCAATGTCAGCGCTTGAGTGAGGGAGGAGAGAAATATAGGAAGAGAAAGACAAGAAATGATGTGAGCTCAAGCAATTTTGTTCTGCTTCAATTACCGGTCTAAATGGACTTGACCCTTCTGTTATTTTCTCTTCCTCTGCAAGAGGAGAAGTTCATGTCCCAGACACCGCTCGTCAATGCAGCTCGAAATAGACCGTGATGTGCTTAAAGTCAAGGATGGTGTGTGTTTAAAAGGGCTGAAGAATTAAACTATGACTTTTCTTTAAACTATGATCTCTGTAGAAGTGTAAACAAGTCAAACGTGTGAAATCATACTCAAGTTAAAGTGCCGTTACCTGCCGAAATATGTAGTGAGTAGAGTAAAAGTGTCTTTTCTGAATGCAACTCAGAGTATGAGTGAAACGCAGCCCTTATAAAAGTACTCAGGTAGCGATTATTACGCTGTAGTAGTTATCGTGCTGTGAATTAAAAATGTAGCTTAGATCATTTTCTTTACTGGGAAGTATACCTTTCGTTGACTATTCGTTTGAAATGTGGGAATGCTTTGCGTTAAATTACAAGATATAACAATAATAAGCTAACAAAAAGCAAGTCGATAAGTTGATATACCGAGCGAAATCTGTTTAAGAGGCAACAAAACTAGCTTTGTCAATATGTTAGCGCTTAGGTTATGCATTTTAAAATCTGATTTACAAGCTGCAAGTGTCCAGCAGGTGGCGCCGCTAACCAGGATCCTGCAACACTGAAGATAAGATTTGTGCGTGTGTTTGAAAACGTAACATTCTGTAGTGCATTTAGTGACCGTTTAATGACATTTAGTCGTTTTAGTCATCTATACAGTGTCTCCTTGTTTGTGTGTCATGATTTTTCACTTTCTTGGTCATGTTTAGTGCTGGACACTGTTCATGTTTGCTTTAAAACCTGATTAACAAGCTGCAAGTGTCCAGCAGGTGGCGCCACTAAGCAAGATCCTGCAAC
>CAIGQQ010030862.1:540900-552950 GCA_903798035.1 Danio albolineatus | reverse complement strand
CACACACACACACACACACACACACACACACACACACACACACACACTCACACACACACACACACACACACACACGTGAACTTCCCATAGACCTAATGATTTATATACTGTACAGACTGTATGTTCTCTCCCCTTACCCTAAACCCAACCCTCACAGGAAACAATCTGCATTTTTACATTTTTAAAATACTTAATTTTGTCTGATTTATGAGCCGTTTTTCTCATGGAGGCTAAAATAAAGATTAAAAATGTCCCCATAAGGTCAGATTTTACTGGTATTGCTATACTTGTGGGGACATTTGCTCCTCACAATGTAAGGAATGCAAGGCAAATGAACAGACACATATGAAATGCATGCATGCATTATGTTTAACTCTTTATAACCCATTTGGGCACATTTTGACTTGAAAGAAATTTATAAATGTCATTTATTATAAGGCATTGACGCTTTGCAAATATGTCAAGAGCCTCATAATGTGCATCATGTATAAATAAACGTTTTAAATATGTTACACGTTTAACGCTTAGGCCGTTTGGATAATGTCATTACTGTATGTCGACAGATGAGCTCATTAAAATCACGCTGTTATGATGGTTTGATTATAACATATAGATCATACTCTAGACCAGTGTTTCTCAACCATGTTTCTCAAGGACCAGAAGCACTCCATGTTTTTGATTTCTCCTTTGTCTGTCACACCCATTACAGATCTTTCAGTCTCTGTGTTTGGTTAAGGACACAACGTCTGAAATCACATACTTCCATACTATATAGTATGCTAAAAACAGTATGCGGGCCGAGTAGTATGTCCGAAATCGTCGAATTGGAAAAACAGTTTGTGAGAAGTACCCGGATGACCTACTACTTCCGGCGAGATTCTGAAGTGCTCATTGGATGGACGCTATGCAATACCTTGAAGCACCACGAGAGAATTCATGAATGCGAGTGAGGTTGTTGCGATATCAGAGACGGTTGCGGCCGGAAGTTAATGAGATCTATTGATATCATTCATTAAATATTGTATTTTATTTTTATTTATTTTAACGTCTACCCCAACCCAAATCCAAACCATCACAGTAATAAAAAACAGCAGTCACACTGATTATTATTGATGTTATTTATTAAATAACCCAGTAAATTGTATTTTATTAACGTCTACCCCCACCCCAACCCTAAACCCAACCGTCACAGTACTGTAAAAATGTGAATTATTGTTATCTGATGTTACAAAAATGATGCTGTATTGATGTGCGGATCCGCAGCTGTATCCTATCTAGACCTTACCTGGGAGTGAAACGGCGCCACTGACGTGGGTAGGTCACGTAATCATGACAAAATGGTAGATTTCGTCCGAGTTCCATTCATCCCACTCACATTCATACTGTATAGAACACACTTCTCTAGCGGTCGAGTAGTACACCTTCTGAGTAGTATGCGATTTTGGACGCAGCCTTGGAAAATGTGAAGAGCTGGTGGGTTTCTCAGGAACATGATTGAGAAACACTGCTATAGATGGTTTAGATCTGGTGTGACTGCGGGACACATGATGCTACAGAACATAATGGCTCTTTCTGCTTTATTTTGTTGGAGTGTATTGTTAGTGAACAGTTAATCAGTGGAAGTTAATCCACTAAAAAACAACTGTTTGTTTGAGTAATCTTCAATTAAAATCTGACTTCCTTATTCCACTGTGCAACAGCAGTGCTTCTCTGATGACTCTGATTGGGCGAAATATGCTTAGCCACGCCCCCAATACCAATAGTTTGCTTTGAGTGAAAGGTGAGAGGTGGAGTTTAAAAATAAAACCGTCCATCCATCTATTTGGCTTATCAGGGGTGCCACAGTGGAATGAACCAACAATTATTTCGGCATATTTTTCATGCAGTGTATTCAAGTCAAAGAAGCCCCAATTTTTTATGTTTCATTACAAGCTGTTCACACGTTGGCAATAAAACGTCAGTAATGCCTGAAAACTCTTACATGCAGCCTCTAAATGCAGACGTCGGGTTGTTTTAGTTTGATATCTGGACTGCTGGCTGGCGGTGGCGCTCACTGTTGGCAGCAGCTCTGAACGAGGCAATTAAAATAATTAAAAGCGCTGGGCTTTCAGACTCACTGCAGGACCGCCCGCTTCCCAACACACACCAGCACTGCCTTTCAGTTACACTTGCAGGATAAATACTCAAGCAGATGCGTGTTGCTGTGTGGTGCTGCATGTGGCATATCACTTCAGTGTAACTCAGCAATATTTGTAAGAATATTAATATGATAAATGCAAAACACATTATTGTTATTTTTGTTTAGCATAGATGGACTCTATTGACTTGGGCCTATGTTGACTCCTGACATCATAGCGGTGTTTTTTACAAGGGCAAACAGCACTCGTTTCCTTCAGACAATGTCAAAATCAATTTTTATTACTATGACATGTGGATTACAGTGTATATGTGAGTAATGCTGATGATAGCTACTCTTCTCTATAAATGCTGGGTTGTTATAACCTAACATTGGGTCAAATGTGCACTGTAAAGTGTGATTAGTTGACTTAGCTTAATAAAAGTGAGTAAACCCGTTGCCTTAAAACGATTAAGTTAATAAACTCTGCATAATTAAGTTAAATCAACTTAACAGTTCCAAGTTACAATAAATTTACTCGCTTTTTTAAGTCAACTTATCGCATTTATTGAAAGGATTTTGACACTTTAAGTACGCTGTAAAAAATTAGTTTTAACATGAACATAAAACAATTAAGTTATCCCAAAAAATCCTCAAGAATTGTGTTGACTCAGCTCATTTAAAATAAGTAGTTTGACAGCAAAACCGCAAAACTCTTTTTTTTGAGTGTAACTAATCAATTTTACAGTGTACACTGTAAAAAATGCTGGGTTACATATTACTTTGTTGTCCCAACACAAATCGATTAAGTTGACTTATTAATTTTTACAAATTTAAGAGGATTGAACATAAAATAATTAAGCTGTCCAAAAAACCCCGTAATAATTATGTTGATTTAGCTCATTTAAAATAAGTAGTTTGACAGCAGAACAGCAAAACTCATTTTTTGAGGGTAACTAATCAATTTTACAGTGTTGACTAACTTTAACTGCTGGGTTAAAATGTGTAATTTAAATGTAAGTAAGAAAATTAACCCAAAGTGGGTTTTTCCATATTTGACTGACATGATTTGCCGTTGGGTTTACATGCTCAACAGAAATGACTGTGATTGGCTGTGAAGGTTCACCAAACTCACCGCTGTTTACTGAGTGTAACCACAGACAAAGCGACACTGGAGCGTTTCAAAGCCATGAAGATCAGTGGATTCATTAGCAGATCGCTCATATGTCAGCTTATAAACAGACCAGCTGATCTTCATGGCTATGAAACGCTCCAGTGTCCCTGTATCTGTGTTTACACTCAGTAAACAGCGATGAGTTTAGTGAACCTTCACAGCCAATCACAGTCATTTCTGTTGAGCACATGAACACAATGATAAATCAGCGATGTTTAAGAACGCACTCAACTGCGCTCAAATGTTAGCAGGAAATGGATGATTTTAAAAATGTAATACCGATTGGTATCGAGTTCCAGTATCGTGACAACACTACTATATTTATAGTTCGCTGTACTGCAAAAACAACAGTATGTTATTCAGGTCAGTCTTCACAATAAGTTTTCATTAGTTAAAGTATTTATTAACATGAACTAAAAATGAACAATCCTTAGCCCCTTTCACACATACAGACCTTTCCGGAAAATTACCGGCAATCTTCCGGAAAGGTCTGTATGTGTGAAAGGCCCTTTTTGAAAACCGAAATTTTACGGAAAGAGAAGTTGTAATATTACCGGTAATTAGCGGGAGCGCTGCGCTGTGTGAACGCAAAAGGAAAATTGCCTAAAAAAGCACGTTCACGCTTAGAACTCGCTGACTTGATACGTCTACTCCAGCCAATCAGAACACTCAGACGCATTCACATCTGTGCTGTTTTATGAAAATAAAAGCCTTTGAGTATTTTTCCAGACACATTTAGCTGCTAGATGTTAGTCAGATAAGTTTTGTTTGTTCCTCATTGCCAACTGTGTAAGAAAATCAATAAAATGCTTGTGATAAACTGCTGTTTGTTTACCTTCAAGCTCTGCTTCAGTTGCTTGACATGTGCACGTGAAGCAGCCGGCGAGCGCCAGCACACACACACATTAGGTACATCTCAACATGTGAAAGTGTTCCTCCATATATTTTCACCAAAGCTGTTCCCAATAGGGTGACGCAGTGGCGCAGTAGGTAATGCTGTCACCTCACAGCAAGAAGGGTCACTGGTTCGAGCCTCGGCTGGGTCAGTTGGCGTTTCTGTGTGGAGTTTGCATGTTCTCCCTGCGTTCGCGTGTGTTTCCTCCGGGTGCTCCAGTTTCCCCCACAGTCCAAAGACATGTGCTATAGGTGAATTGGGTGAGCTAAATTGTCCGTAGTGTATGAGTGTGAATGAGTGTGTATTGATGTTTCCCAGAGATGGGTTGCAGCTGGAAGGGCGTCCACTGTGTAAAAACATGTGCTGGATAAGTTGGCGGTTCATTCCGCTGTGGCGACCCCAGATTAATAAAGGAAATGAATGAATGAATGAATGCTTGTTCACAATAGTTATCCATCCACAGAATTTGTAATATCATCAAATGTGTAAACGTTTAGCTGCAGTTTGTGCTTCTGCCTTTGGATGTCTCTGGGAGAAAGCAGCTGCATGAATGCTAAAGCTTTAAATGAAAGTGAACCATCAACCAAAGCCCGACCCCTCCTGTGTTTACAAACACAAGCAGAGCTGTTTAGAGCTCATTTCTGCTTAATGATGGTAGAGTTTAACGGTATGTTGGAGTGGATGTGTGAATGATCTTCTCCGGAAAAATCCCAGAACGTCCTCGCCTGTGTGAACAGTGCTTTCTTGCATTGACTGGTTAAGTTGTTACGAAAAATTTTTGTATATTTAGCGGTACCACTGTGTCAAAGGGGCTATTGTCCACTATTTATTAAACATTTACTAATGCATTATTAAAATCCAAATTCTTGCAGTGGCTCAGTGGTTAACACTGTCGCCTCACAGCAAGAAGGTCGCTGGTTCGAGTCCCGACTGTGCAGAGTTTGCATGTTCTCCCCGTGTTGGTGTGGGTTTCCTCTGGGTGCTCCGGTTTCCCTCACAGTCCAAACACATCCACTAGGGGAATTGATTAACTAAATTGCCCATAGTGAATGGCAGGAAGGGCATCCACTGTGTAAAACATATGCAGGATAAGTTGGCGGTTCATTCCGCTGTGTCGATCCCTAATAAAAAAGGGAATAAGCTGAAGGAAAAGGAACAATTTATTGTAAAGCGCTGTTCATAACAGTCCTGATCTCTCTTGTTTTATATCGAAAGCTATTTCCCTGTTGACCTCTGTGTGGGAGCGGTTACAAGTTTAATTCCTTATTAGAAAAAGACAGACCCTGTTAGATTCATCAGCGCAAAGGTTAATCAAATTACTCTCCCGCCATCAGACACTCCAGACTAAACGAGCAGAGAGAGAGATGGAGGAGATGGAGGCCGTCCTGCCCAATCTGAGGCTTTTTTAATTGCGGATAATGTGTGTAATATGTCATAATTCATCTGAGGAAGGTGGGCGGCTCATGAGGCAACAATCGGCCGGCCTCTCATCTGCTGTTCCTCTGACATTTCATTATCCGGCTTTTACAGGCTCGGCTAACGTGATAACACACTCGCCGTCTGATCAGTGAATCACAACCCCTCGCTTAGATTCCCACTGTCTAATCAAGAGCGCCTTCGCTTTTAACACTCCGCTAGAGGACAATTTACATGAAAGATCTGCGGGGTTGGACAGAAAGAACGCCTTTATCTGATAGGCTGTTTTTAGTGCTTCAAGAGGGGGGAAGAGGAGCTGATCTGGGATTCAGAAAAATGTAGCAGAAATTGTGTTTTTAATTAAAGAATATTCTAGTTAAAAATATTTCACACTTTTATATAATAATAATAATAGATTAAGCTGTCTGAAGGAAATGGGAATAGTGCTTGCTTGAACTTTGAAAAAATGTACAATGTTTATTTTGCTAGCGCACATTGTTATTCTTTAGGCAAACAATTCATCCGTCTGTTTGATGCTTCAGTCACAATGTTATTAGCCACGCCCCTCTTAACTTTAGTTTGCTATGAGGGAATGATATGCAAAAATAAAGCCCCGCCCCCTGCTTAATATTTATACCCTAATTTACATGAAAGATCTATAGAGTTGGAAAATCTGAAATCTGATCCGGCACCTCATTTTTACGATCCCCCTCCTCACACGCACCACCCCTGCCCGCTCTTCATGTATTTCTGCGACTCGACTCCCCAACACTCTTCATTTTCTCTCGCGACTCGACTTGAGCAGAAATTATTTTGTTAATTAAAGGATATTCTAGTTAAAAATAATTCACACTTTTATATAATAATAATAATAATAGTTTAAGCTGTGTGAAGGAAACGGGAATAGTGCTTGCTTGAAGTTTGAACTCATCAAGTGCTTTAGTCTGTTTGAAATCTAAATTAAAAATGTTTATTTTGCTAGCGCACGTTATTTTTCTTTAGGCGAAGAACTCATCTGTGCTAGTTAATCCACTGGAAATAAAATGTTTCAGTAATCTTCAATCAAATCTGAGCTTCTCCCTTTGGATTTGCTCTTTCTCTGTTGACGTCAGTTTGATACTTCAGTCACAATATTCTTAGCCACGCCCCTCTTAACTTTAGTTTGCTATGAGGGAATAATATGCTAAAATAAAGCCCCGCCCCCTGCTTAATATTTATACCCCAATTTACATGAAAGATCTGCAGGGTTGGAAAATCTGAAATCTGATCCAGCACTTACAAATAGTTACTTCTCAAGTCACATTTTGCTGTGTGTGTTCAATGGCTCAGTCATCTACCACAGTAATTTAGTCTAATATCTTAGATTTTTCTTTCTATTTGGTGTCTTTTCTAGGTAAATATTGATATGTGTGCTTCATAATTCCGAATATAGATATTCAGTATCTATATATTCATATCAATATCTAATATTTACTTCTTAAGTCACATTTTGCTAGTTGTATTCAATGGGTCACTCATGGTAATTAAGTCTAACATCTTGGATTTTCCTTTATAATTGGTGTCTTTTCTAAACCAAAATTGCCATATGTGAATCATAATTCTGAATATAAAATTTCATTCCGTTTTTCAGTATATCGCCAGCTCCTGTCGGTTCTCGGTAATGATTGAGGAGATGAGCCCGGTCTAGTTCATCCAGTCCTTGGCTGTCCCTCTATTTCTGCCTGTCTTTTCTCTCCGCGTCCCCATGATTCAGTCCTGATGGATGGATGGCATGGTGTTGGGTCATTTCTCAGGCTGACCCCGCTCCCTCCACCAGATCAGTCACAGTTCAGAGACAGATGGACTGACTGAGGCGTTGGGAAGCAAGCGAAAAAGATCTACTGCTTCGCTAAAAGTCAGAGTCATTGTGAGTCTCTGTCCTGAAAAACACCCGCAGTCAGTGGTGTGAAGTTGCAGATTACAGAAATACTCACATGACTGTAATTCAGTAGGTTTTCTCAGGAATTGTGCTTAAGAAGTACATGTTTTAGAATAATGGTCCGTTAGTTAATGCATTTACTAACATTAACTAAGCATAAATCATACTGTAATGCATTAATTAATCATTTAATTAAATTACTAATGCATTATTTACAAATTAATGCATTATTAAGTAGATTTAAGTTTTAAAAATGTGTACTTTTACTTTCACTACATTTTTAGTGCTGTATCGGTACTTTTACTCCACTATTTTCCTTCAACCTGCAGCCACTAATTTATTTATTTATTTATTTATTGCCTACTGTAATTGGCTAAAGTATAATAATCCATTGTGTGATTCCCATCCAATCAAATCACACATAGAAAGTAAATGGCGTCATACAGAAAAACCTCAAGACACGAAATTGTTACACGCAATGACCGAGAGACTGTTTAGATGCATGTCACTGATGAGAAGATGATTGATGTTTACTGTTTGATGACAAAAAATGGGCTTAAAGGACACCTATTTTACCCCTTTTACAAAATGTAAGATAAGACTGTGGTGTCTCCAGAGTGTGTCTGTAAAGTTTCTGCTCAAAATACCCATCAGATGATTTATTATAGCCTCCAGAATATACCCATCTTGGTGTCTGAGTACAGAGTAGATGTTTTTGTAGCCTGTGGCTTTAAATGCAAATGAGCTGGTTTTCCCCGCCCACCATTCCCACATGCTTCTCATGCATTACATCAAATGAACAGCCATCAGTGATATAAACAGACACGGATGAAGCTTAAATAAGGTCACTAGTCAAGAATACCATGTCATGTATTTGTGGTGGAGTCTATTCAAGCCTTTCTGATACGATGAGTCACATACAAATGCTGTTTGCAGTACACGCACACATATGCACGTTTATTGACACCATGCGGCCGTGGTGATTATAGCGGTTAAAAATACAGTGATTTTACTCTCTTTATTACCAACATGCTCTGTTTTCAAAACGTTTTAAACTTATCAGTGGTGGAAAGAGTACTGAAAAATCATACTCCAGTAAAACTACCATTACTTGCCCAAAAATGTAGTGCAGTAGAGTAAAAGTATCTGTAGTAAATATTACTCAAAGTATGAGTGAAAAGTAGACCTTTTAAAAGTACTCAAGAGTAGTGAGGATTACACTGTAAAAAGTTGATGCGTTTACAGAATGTTACAGTTAGACATCCCTACACAAACAACATGTGGTGTATTTAGGGATCTTCCTATTTTCGTTCGTTCCTTCCAACCTTCCTTCAATTATTTCTTTGTTCTCTCCTTCCTTTATTCATTCATTTGTTCCCTCCTTCCTTCGTTCACTCGTTCGTTCGTTCATGTTTTTGTTCCTTCCTACATTAGGTCCTTTTGTTCATTCATTCGCTTGTTCGTTCATTCCTTCCTTCATTTGTTTGCTCATTCTTTCTTTCTTATCTTTGCTCCTTCCTTCATGAGGTCCTTTGTTCATTCATTCGTTCGTTCGTTCCTACTTTCCTTCCTTAGTTTGTTCAGTCCTTCCTTTAATCCTTCCTTCATTTGTTTGGTTCTTCGATCCTTCCTTCCGTTCCTTGTTCGGTCCTTGCTGTTTATTTGGCTCTTCCTTCCATTCTTCATTAGTTCCATTTAGTGTCTCTGGATCATTGCGTGTGCAGATTTTGGACATCTTCTTGGACATGTTTAATGTTCCCCAAAGGTTTGCTGCGTTTATAAAGCGCCCATGTCTTGAGGTTGTTCAGTTTGATGTGATTTACTTTCTATGTGTGATTTAATTGGACAGGAATCACAGGACTGATCTTTCTACTGTAGACAATGACCATAGACAAGACAGAAATACAGTAGTGACTGCAGGATGAAGGACAGTAGTGGAGGAAAAGCACCGATACTGCACTAAACATGTGCTCAAGGGGAAGGAAAAGTCCACATTTATAAAACTACTCAGTACAATTCCTGAGCAAAACTACTCGATTACAGTAGTGCAGAGTATTTGTAATTAGTTACTTTACACCACTGAAACTTATAAAATTAATTAATGAGGTGCAGCTGATCACAGAGAAAACATGTTTTAATCACAGTTTCTTTGCAAAAAAATGATCTGTGGACATGTGTATACATGTTATTATGGAGACATGGTGCTTGTCAATCAATTTGGTGGGCGGGGAAAACCTCACTCCTACATTTTGTTGCGGTGGGCCTCAAAATCTCTGGTATTGACATCCTTTTTTAACGTTAGGAAATTTTAAAAAAAGACACTTATTGAGTTTCTATCACTCCAATATGACAGTGGACACGCTATACCTACACACACTTCTGTCCAAACAGCTTACAAAAGTTGATTTTCATCATAGGTGCCCTTTAAACAATCACTAAATGCACTTTAGTATGTTACATTTTCACTCATACTTTGAGTAATATTTACAACTGATACTTTAACTCTACATGCACTAGCTCTTTGGGTAAGTGATAGTACTTTTAGTTGAGTATGATTTTCCAGTACTCTTTCCCCCACTGCTAAGTCACTCAAACGTGAGATGTGCGATGTGGGGACACTGTTTAGATATCACAGTTGTTCCTCAGCGCGCAATTCCCAGGCCTTCTCCAAAAAACACTTGAAACGGTGTGTGTTTGTGTGTGTGAAAGGGCTCTAACGACTTCACAGGCCATTAGTCTCTCTGCATGCTCTGTCACACCTCATTATCCCCGCTAACACACATGTTAGCTGATGCCTGGAACACACTCTGTTTGGGGAAAACTGCTCTTTTACAAACTAGTTATTGCTAACTCTCAATGTCTTTCTACTGTGAGACACAATGTGAGCTGCGTTATGGACCGGACTAGTGATCTGGGGGCTCTGTATCCTCAGGACATGTGGTATTAGAGAGCACAAATGAAAGCTAGAGGCTACGGATCTTAGTGCAAACTGACCACCCCAGGCCGTTCAGTTCATACACCACATGCAAAATAGATATGCTAAGTGGTTGACCAGTTATAATATGAAAAAGGTTAAATTATATTTCAGTTGTTTCAAATACACACATTCACACACATATTGTGGTGTGAATTCAGATTAAGTAGAACACATTCGGTGAAAGTCAACATTTATATTGCATTTAAACTAGATATTTAAGTGTGAATCTGGTTTCAGTCGGCCAAATGTGATGAAAGTGTGAATCAGTTATGAAATTACATAAAACCCATACTTGCATATTAGTGCATTCACACTTGACATTTTGGTGTGAATCTGGATTAAGTGGTTCAGATTTGGTCAATGTGTGAATCAGTCACAAAATTGCTTAAAATATCTTTACATAATGACTCATTCACATTCGACATTCTGGTGTGAATCTGGATCCAGTTGGCTTGGTTTGTTAAAAGCATGAATCAATGAATGTGAATCCGGATCTCATTTGGTGAATGTGTAAATAAGTCATGAAATCATGTATTTGCGCACTAATGAATTCACACTTGATGTTTTGCTGTAAATCTGGATTAAGTGGTTCAGATTTGTCGTGTGAATGCGTCACAATACTTTAATTCACATTAAAACATCTTTGCATAATAATAAAGCATTCACATTAGACATTTTGGTGTGAATCTGAATTCAGCTGGCTAGATTTTGTGAAAGCATCAATCCGTCATATTGGTGTGAATTTGGATTCAGTTGATCACAGTTGGTGAAAGTGTAAATCAGTTGTGAAATCGCATAAAACACATATTTGTATACCAATGCATTCACACTTGACATTTTGGTGTGAATCTGGATTATGTGGTTCAGATTTGGTGAGTGTGTAAATCAGTCACAAAATCACACTGTTTAGATTCTATGAAAGTTTTATCCAGTCATATCGGTGTGCATCTGGATTTGTTTGGCCAGATTTGGTGATTGTATTAATTTGCCATTTACTTGGGAATTTGAATTTAGTTTGCCAGATTTGGTAAAGGAGTGAACCACCTTTGTGTAATAATTCATTCACACTAGATATTTGATGTGAATCTGTATTCAGTTGGCTTGACTTGGTGAAAGTATGAATTGGTTGTTTGAGTATGAATCTGGATTATGTTGGGCAGATTTGGTCAAAGTGTGAATTGTTCATAAAATCACATAAAACATACTTGCTTAATAGTGTGTTCACATTAGACATTTTTGTGTAAATCTGGATTCAGTTGATTAGATTCTGTGAAAGCATGAATCTGTTATATTGGTGTGAATCTGCATTCAGTTGAGCATATTTGGTGAAAGTGTGAATCATCATGAAATCACATAAAACACGTATTTGCACAATAATACATTCACATTAGACATTCTGGTGTGAATCTAGATTCAGTTGGCCAGTTGTTGTGAATCTGGATTTGTTTTTTGCAGATTTGGTGAATGCATGTCTTTTTGTTTGGAATCTGGGTTCAGTTGTCAAGTGTTGGTGAAAGAATGAATCTGTTGTTTTGGTGTGAATCTGGATTCAGT
>CAIGQQ010030862.1:523836-537943 GCA_903798035.1 Danio albolineatus | reverse complement strand
TTTTGGTGCTATTTAGCACCTTTTTTTTTAGAGTGTGTATGTATGTATATATATATGTGTATGTGTGTGTGTGTGTATTATTATGGAATTATTTTCTACATCTTAAAATCATAATATATATTTTACTCACCATAAACTCTGTTAATGTGAACAGTGACGTTGTTTCATCAAGGGAAATTTGGATGAATCCAAACTCTTGTAAAAATCGGACATTTCCTGCACTCACTGTGGATTTTCCTTCTTCTTGGTTGCGCCATGACTCGCCAAAACGTGGATATCAATTATGTTTACTTCAGTGTGGTCTAATTGAAGGCGCGTGATAGCGACACCCGGTGGTTATTTATTGAATTACATCTATTTTTCTACAGCGGGCCAGAGTCTTTATAAAAAGCTTCGCGGGCCGCCACTAAACTGATTGCGGGCCGCAGATGGGCCGCGGGCCGTAGTTTGGACACCCCTGGTCTAGGGTGTCAATTTAGTTTAGTCAATTAACTTATGTCGCATGTCTTTGGATAGTAGGAAGAAACTGGGGTATTTCCGAAAAACATCGTTGGCCTACTAAGGTTGCAAGTTGCATCGTTATAAACATAGTTCGTTGATTTGGCCTTTCCAAAATCCGTTGTTTCAATGAACATTCGCAAACTGCGTCGCAAACTTCCATGCTTGCAACTACACCTCTGGAGCTGTAGTTAGAAACAGAGTTCCTGGCTGTGTTCTATTCTCCGTTATCCCCCCTATGCCCTATCCGTTCAGAACTTTCCAACATTTAAACTTGGAATGATTTGTTTTAATAAAGCATTAAAGTCATCACGCTAAAGGCTCGTACACACCGGAACGCTTTTTGTCGTCAGCGTTTTACGAGACGTTTTTCTACATTCAAACCCAAGCTATTTTCCCTGGCGTCAAGCAGAAGAGTATGTAAAGTCACTCCTTGCCGTTTAGACGGCGCGTAATGAAAACAGACTTTTTACACAACTTTACGCTTCTGACACCCGCTTGAAAACACAGTAGAAGAGGAGAGAAAGTGGACACGCTTGTTGTCAAAGAGCTTAGAATCACCAATCAATAGTGCTTCTGTGGTCTTTGTTGAAGTCACTGGCGATTCAAACAATGTCGATGTCTCGTTTATCATACAGCACTTTTCGTTGGGATACCAGTGCAGTCAGCAGCTCCACGTTCATATTGCCTCTGGGAATCTTCTTCAGTGTGCGCTCGCATTGACAGTTTTGCGCTTGAGCGCCTCCAAGGGGTGTTTACTGTAACTTCAGCAGCTCCGTACACGTCAACAAAAGTGCCGATCTGATTGGTGGAGAAGGTTTTGATGCGATGTGTCAAAACCAAAAAACGAGTACGAGGCGTTTCTTTAAAAAATGACGCTTTTGCGCCTGGCGTTTTGCGCACTGATGTGCACGATCACATCGGCGCCCTTAATTTAGTCACGAGACGTTAAACGTCGACTGAAAACGCCAGCAAAAACGTCTCTGTGTGCACAGGCTTTAAGGAGTAATTTGCTTTCAAAGCATTGTTAAAGTTCAGTTTTAGCGATCTTCATGTTTAGTTACGCTCCCTTCGCAGTGCACTTTGAAAACATTGATGTCATCTTGAACACTGTCGTGGCTCACGACGAAAGCTGTAGGTGATCTAATATTTAAAAGCGGAATTTACATTACGTCTCCAAAGCTTGTTAAAGCAATAACATAGCGTACGTTAATCATTTAAATTTATAGTAGGGTATTTATTAAGTATCTGTACTGTATATGATGTGGGCCCGTTGATTAGAACATTTCTGCAGTGGTTTGCATGTGCCAAATTGCAAAAGTAGACTTTTCAAAAAAAATTTAAATAAATAAACAATATCCTACTTATTATTAATAATAATAATAATAATAATTATTATTATTATTATTATTATTATTATTATTATTATTATTGTCATCATCATTCATATTATTAATATTATTAAAGTATGTTTTTGTTCAATTTCTAATAAATAATAAATATCTAATTTTATTCCTTAATAAATAGCCTCATTATTCATTCATTCATTTATTTATTTATTTATTTATTTATTTATAAGATTTATATTAGAGTTTGTGTTAGCTTTTGTAAGTAATTTCATGGTAATTTAGAATAGACTGTGTAATATTCTCAATCAAATCTGTAAAGGAAACACAGACCTTATACGTTCCATTTACAAATATTTTTGTTAATATAGAAAACGAGTGCATGTTTTTCTACTGAAACTAATATTTTTTTAAATGCATGTGCGCGTAAAACAATATAATTTGCACAAATAAATTATGCCCCAAAGACGTGGTACACGTGAATTGGGTAGGCTAAATTGCCTGTAGTGTATGAGTGTGAATGAATGTGTGTGGATGTTTCCCAGAGATGGGTTGCAGCTGGAAAGAAGCGTAAAACATGTGTTGGATAAGTTGGTGGTTCATTCTGCTGTGGCGACCCCGGATTAATAAAGGGACTAAGCCGAAATGAATGAATGAATGAATGAATCACTCTGAGTATATGAGGACACTATGAGGACAATATTCCAGACCCATTTATTTATTTAGGTGGTATTTCCAATCTGAGCAATTTGTTCATGTATAAATAGTCCCCTGTATGCTCATTTTTTAAATTTATATAATAGTATTTTTAATTAATAATGGTTTAATATGACTGGCTGTATAATATATTTCACCTCTAGAGTATGTGAGAAGGGTCCTGGTATTGCATTGCAGCCTCAATGCAGTCCAAACTCCCTTTAGATTTCTGAAAGACTGCTTGACTGCACCATATGTTTGCATATATGCTATATGCAATCCTCTTCTCCATCATTTAATGAATAACAGCTTCCACGATCAGTAGAAAGTGCATGCAAACGCATCTATTAATGGGATTCCTATTGCCACTTGATTCCTGTAAGCAGTAATGGTGCAACATTAATTGCTCCATGCAAATTGGCAGGCTTTGTGGGAAGGGCTCAACCTGTAATGAGCCTCATTTGCATAGAATGGAGCTGCTTCTTTTGCATGACAGTGTCGTGATTTAAATACAGCGCATTTAGCGACTGCTTAAACTGCATCATGAAAGCTCAGTGAATGAGAAGCAGGTTTTAGTGGTGAAATGGCACTTTTTTGGAGAAGCTGTTCCCGACGATGAGTTGTCTTTCACGCCGTTCAGATTTCCACTGATGTAGCGGCGTCTTCCAAAGGGAGCCGACAAACGAGCGCTCTCGGTCCTGCTTTGACACACAATATTTCAGCTCAATTATGCGGAGGTGTGTTTATTTTCACGTGACGGTCACATGCACGCGTGATGGAGCGCGAGAGGCAGAGGTGAGGGTGTAATTTGAAGGTAAAGTCAGTGCATTGACAGTGATTACTGCCTTAATTGGAGGGAAGGGGCAGCGGGAGACAGCAGCCCTAGACTCCTACCAAGACACTTTTAATGAGTTTGTTTAGCTGAGAGAGAGAGAGAGAGCATCCCTGCAGTGCAAGGTACTGTAAAATCCCCTCCACCGTTCCTGTGTTTATATACTAATGACTTGTAGCCTGAAATCGTCACTCCGAATACTGAGATGAAATCGTAAAGTCATTATTTGGGACTTTCCAGACAGTTCCTCTGCTGTAAATAGCTACGCAAAATGACTGCCTTTACTTGTGATATGCGATATATAGGTAATACAGTTATAGACCTGACTGTATTTCAGAGTCCTCGACCAACTAACATCAAGCTAAACTCCCCCCTTCGTTCATGACGGTCTGAATCTGAGAGGAAATAATGTGGTAATTTGGCAGGAAGGTACCTGAGCTCTCTGACCAATCCTTTGTCCCTTGCTTGGGGAGGTCAGTGCAAGGTTGACTCGACTAAATGAAGACAAAAGGAAGACTGAATGGAGGGATGAGGAGAAAGGGAACGCGAGAGGAAGTCAGACAGAGCCTGAGGGGAAAGACGGAGCTCGGTAATGGGCTTTTTTTGTGCGCAGTCCTGTCTAAAAAGACTTAAATACTATTTTTGTCCTTAGTGTTCAAGCACTTTTAATACACGAGCACATGTGCCAGTCGAGGAACAATCCAAGAGTGTATCTCTGGCTTCTGAGTATCACAGATTTTGAGTAAAGAGAAGTAAACATTCAGAATCAGAATCGGTTTTATTGCCAAGAGTGCTTCACACACACAAGGAATTTGCTTTGGCTACAGGAGCTTCCAGTGTACATAAAGTGACAAGTGACGACACAGAATAAATATGAAAAAACAAAGACGATAGACAATAAGGACTGCCTGATGGCCCGGGGCCAGCGTGCGAGACACTCGGGACAGTATACAGGATGGTTACTGGCCCGATCAGGCCAGTGCTGCCTTGTTACTAAAGTGAAATGTGGCTGCGACTGTTTGTCAATTGCATGCAAATATGGGGTGCTTTAAAGGGCCATGAAACACCAAAACACATGTGTTGAGCTGTTGACAGTCATTTATGTGTCCCGCGCTGCTATAAACACTATTATGACACATATAATTGACTAAAAAGTGAAAACTGGTTGTTTTTGCGTTATTTCGAGCACATTCGTTCTTCCGGTTTGAAACGAGTGTTTGAAGCTGCGTCACGCCGATGAGATCCTTGCGTATATTCCAGCGTGGAGAGTGGACGCCTGTCCTGGCCAGAACGTTCTGACGTCTCTGAGTGTTCGGCATTAATTCATGAGATAGACTTGGTTCAAACCAACCAGAGCGCTCTATCGTGTATGCGGCACAACTTCATTAATATTCATGATCGCTTCGAAGATTGTACCTTACAGCAGTTGCGGAAGACGCATCAAGCGCGAGTGATTTACATGCTAAGTCAATGCAAAGGCGCGAATAGGCATCCTGCAGCGCGATACGCGCCGCGTGTTTGACGCGCTTAACACGCAATTCGCGCGAAACGCTTCAGTTTGAAAATGAATTGAAAATGAGCTTCAGCGGACGTTCGCGCCGCGTTAACCAATCAGGAGCTTGCTCTTGTGGGGGTGTGATTATGACGTAGCGCCTGTTGTTGGTGTCCTGAGGGAAAACTGGGCTCGGCTCAGTCAGAAGCACCGCTGAAAGCTTCCATCATCCAGGTACAGTTTCTGGAGGAGTTTATGAACTCACAGAGCTGCTGCACCTCTGAAATAATCTAGTGGACTATCAGCCTTCATCAGTAGACTATCAGTGGAATATCAGCCTTCATAAAGCACATAAACACAGTTATTCTCTCTATAAAACACCTGTTAGCCATTTAGCAATAAAGCTACAGTCACCAACCCATAGACCGAAGCCCTGCCCATCACACGAATCCGAAAATAAAGAGAAAGTGCCGTTAAAGTCAACAAATTAATAATTTGGCAAATAATTCGATTACTGATGTCTATGTAAACACAGTCTGTGTGAAAATGAGCGCGTGCACAAATGGAAACTCCCATTTTTATAAAAACCTTCCCTCTTTCCCTTCCCCGACACTCCCACCTAAACAGAGCTGGACACCCCCACTTTCCTGAGCTTTTCCAAACTAGAGGTGTGAAAACACCACGTTGAGACTGGGGGGTTTCGTGGCCCTTTAACACCCAGACATTTGTTTGGGAACCTGTCTTGTTTGCCCAGTGCGGTTCGTCTAGCATTTGTGAATTCCGCACCCGCGCTCGGAATCGCGCCAAATCAATAGGTCCGAGATCGCCTGTGTTAGGATGGTTGTTGGAGTACGGACTGTATTGTGTGTAACACGAGTTGTTGATGTTATCCAGTGTGTGCAGCCAGAGAGTACTGATCAAATGTGTTAATAAACAAAGTTACGCGACTTTAACAGCGTTAACCGTCCATTCTATTTGTGATAGAGGATAGAATGAAACAGCCTGGATGAGGTGATCTCGGCTCGACTGAAACGACCTAGAGTGGACTGATTTTAGTGAGAAAAACAATCCAACGAACTGACGAAGCCAGTGTAAAGACATGAGGACAGGTGTGATGTGCTCTGATTTTCTGCTTCTGGTCAGAATCTGAACAGCTAGATGAGCTGCAACTGTGTTTTTGGGAAGGCCAGTGAGGAGTCCTGCTGCTCATAAAAGCATGAACAAGTTTCTTTAAGTCCCCACTAGAAACAAAGCATCTAATTCTTGTGATGTTTTTGAGATGATAGTATGCTGATTTACTGACTGCTTTGACATGACTACTGAAACTCAGATCTGACTCCAGAATCACACCAAGATCCTTGACCTTATTTTTTGTTGTTTGACCCCTAGAGCACAGGTACGCGTTCACCTTGAGAAGCTCATCTCTGCTCCCAAATACAATGACCTCAGTTTTCTCTTTGTTTAACTGAAGCGCTGGAAAAATAGATCTGCTGCATCTGATGCTATTGCTGTAAGGCAGGGGTCACCAATCTCGGTCCTGGAGGTCCGGTGTCCCTGCAGGGTTTAGCTCCAACTTGCCTCAACACACCTGCCTGGATGTTTCAAGTATACCTAGTAAGACCTTGATTAGCTGGTTCAGGTGTGTTTGATTAGGGTTGGAGCTAAAATGTGCAGGACACCAGCCGTCCAGGAACAAGTGGTGACCCCTGCTGTAAGGTAATCAAAACAGTGGAAAGGGTGGTGGCTTTTAATTGTATGTTGTTTTTTGATGTAACTATTATCTAATATTTTCAGCTTGAGTTAGGCGATAAAATATGCTAATTCTAGTAGTTTAATAAAATGTATTTGATTTTTAGAAATCACCAAGCGGCGACCCCCACTTTGGGAACCAGTATCCTACATAACAATCTCAGAAGGGCTCATACTTTCTGTGCAGAATCATAGTTGATCAACATTATCGGACTCAACATTATCTATTAAGTTGTAGCATTGTGTGAGGCTTGAAATATACCACGTAAAGAAACTAAACTTATTCCAACAGGGTTATGGTGCAGGAGTTGGCACCAAAACCTCAATCATCTAATGCAGAGGTTTTTTAATGCCGTTCTCAGCTCCTCTCCTACGCCTGCTCCTAGATTTCATGGTCTTCCCATAAACGCAGTTACATTTTGTACCACTCCTTCCCACAACTTTCATATTTTGTCCCACTTTTGCCCGCAGAAGCCTGTAGGCAGACGTCTGTGTGTATTTTCAGGCACTCTCTGGTAAGATTGTGCTTCTGTTCTGTCTGGTGTCATAGGCTATATTTTTCCAGTTCCCGCACACAGAGAGCTTTAGAGTTCACCTCGTTGCATTTGTCACAGCGGGTAAAAGGAAGATGCCTTTCCGTGTTGAGACATACCTTAGAAAAACATTGAGAATACTGAACAGACAGGTACGATATTCTCTACCATAGAAAAAAAAACATCAAATATATTTCTGTAACTATTATTTTTGGGTGTTCATATTTTCCTGCAACTCTTATTGTTCTCGCAATTGCTTCCTAAAACTTATACCTCACTCCTTTGCATGCATCTTTTACCAGTATCTACTTTATCCACAAGGTGTCCGCCAGTATTGACTTATCTCCACAAAGGGTGCTGATGCTGGAACTGGTCATGTCACTTTTATTTCTGTAGAGCTTTATGCAGTTTAGATTGTGGGAAATCCACTTTACATACAGGAAGAGGATAATGGCCGGGACCTGGACAGGAGAAACCAGGCTCGGTTGGGGAATCAGCTCTTCTCTGGAGAACGGAAAAGAGACAAAGCCGCAGTTTAAAAAACATGAGTAAGCGTGTGTCGTGGTTATTGTGGCGGTCTAAGTAGGTCACAGGAGGGTGTTCAAACTAGTCAAAATAGATCTATGTAGAGACTTGTCCATCATTAAGGTGTTTGCTGGCAATTGGTCTTATGGGTTTGACCCATCAATGTCCTCTCTTACCGGTACAGACTGTGTGATCAATGTTGTGATCTGTGCAGAACTGTATCACATAGATGACTGCACGGGATACATTTTGTTTTGGTCCACTCCCACAAGATTTCCCCCAAGTTTTCAAGCATCTGATAAATTTCTCTTGTACAGTGGACCTGCGAAGGGAAGGTTCTTCTGCACCAAACTGTTAAATTTGGTCTGATGGTATCAGGTATCAGATAAACCTGGTGCAAAGTGTGGAACTGAACCACATATACACCTTTTCCATCAGCGTGAACCATGTGCTAGTTCGGAGCCAGTGCAATTGATGATTCATCTGGTGAGCCTTCTAGGAACTGCTTTGCTTTTCTACTGACTAAAGAGCCACAGTTGAGCCAGATCTGATGTCACTGTATATATCTCGTATGGCTTCTGTCTGCCTGGTGACTCAAGCTTGCTAAATGGCTAATATGGATTTTATTGAGATAGTAGCTGTGATAGTAGCAGCGTAGATTCGTTCGGCGCCGTGTCTGAGTCCAATAGATCCACTTCAATAGGTCCAATAGATGCACTCAACTCCTCCAGAAACTATACCTGGATGATGGAGGCTTTCAGCAGTGCTTCAGACTAAGCCGAGCACAGCTTGATGAACTGTCGTCCAGTGTCGGCAGGAGGATTTTCCCTCGGGACACCTACAACAAACACTAGGTCATAATCACGCCCCTACAAGAGAAAGCTCCTGATTGGTTAATACTGCGCTTTTCAAACTCGAGAAAATGCTCTACTTATGCCATGTCATTCGCACTGCCTCATTTGTGCACAGCATGTCTATTCACGTCTTTGCATTGACTTAACATGTTAATCACTGACGCTTGATGCTTCATCCACGTCTGGTATGAACGCAGCATTAGAGGTCTGTGCAGGATAGATATTTAAAGAGGATGCATGACGCACGATGCTTCCCTTTTCCCACAATATATCACATTTTGTCTCACACAAATTTAATGTTTGCAGTTCTTATCTATGCAAATTTACGGTCCCCCCTTAAGATTCTGATTCATCACTAATGCCGGGTTCGAACCGAATGCAGATTTAAGTATTTGCGTGATTAATATACACACAAATTCTATGCAAACATGCAAATAGAGCCGAATTATCACTGTGTTTAGCATAAATGCATTGAAGTTACCTCAGTCGTGTCTATCGTCAAACTCATGCAAAATATTCCCAAGGGAAAAAACATCCCGTGAGTAAACTAGAGCAAGTGACGCAGTGCTTTGGGCCTCCAAGTTAACGGAGAAAGATCATACCTTGGCATACCTGGACTCTCAAGCACAATGACCTCTCAGGGGTTCAGATGATCTCTGTTGTGTGAATGAATTAGTCTTTAGGATAAAGATGAAACGGGTTGATGAAACCCTGATATACTTGTTACGTTCCAAACCACCGCTTGCCTGCACGTCATGTTCAGACAGACTGTTTTAAACCCACAGGTCTTGTCCAATTTGTCGGCAAGAGACTGATGGCACTTTTATTCGCTGTTTGTCGTTCTTAAGGTACAAACCACCTGTTCATTAGCGGAGCGATGATGGTTATTGAACACGCTTTGAAAGGAGAGATATGATGTGCTTTGATACGAGCGGATAAAAGAAGCGCGGAGTCCTTCGGGAAAGCCCGTCCAAATCAGGATGAAAGGGACCTGCTGGAGAACAGGTCTGGAATCCATCACGCTAAACCGGTATTCACATTCACGTAAAGACTGGACGTAGACTTCGACCTGATTGTCCTCTGCAGTCTGGAGTTTGCTGAATTGCCGGATTGACACTTTTCAGTTCTTACTCAGAAACGAGAAAATGAAATGTTTTTTGCAGTTGCAATTAATCCTTCACAACTCTTCTCCACCTTAAACTCTTCCCCCCGAGATGAAATCGCTGTCTTTCATCCAATTATATTCCTTCGTTCTCTAATCTCTCCTCGTCCCACGACACACAGACGGCAGGCATGGCAAAGGTTGCCTACTGAATATATTAAGCAGAATTAATAATGCAAGATGTTTTTAATGAAAGAATACATTTCCTCTTCTGCTCTTAATGTCTGTTTTAGGGTGAGGCTTTCTTTGCTATTAGAGGGTCTGCGGGAAGAGAAAGGTCACAGCTGTAATAGACTAATCTCAATCATTAGGAGCAGTTCACAAAACCTCTCAAAGCACACACACACACAGACACACTGCACTTAGAGCCGTAATACATGATGAAACGGATGCATTGAGTGTTAAATTAGCCTCATTTGTACAAGCTTTTCATTCTTGAGCTGTTTTATTCTTGTTCTTTAAATATTGTTTGCAAGACTGTTGTTTCATATAGCAGCGTGTTTATGGGAATAATGAAGGGAGTTGAAGGGTTAATCTGCATTAAGTTTAGGCCCAATCCCAATTCTATTTTTGTACCCCTTCCCCTTGGCCCTTACAACCGAGGGTTAAGGGGAAAGGCTTCAAAACTTCCCCATAAGAATTGGGCCAGCACTTCAACACCTGCACACGTCATCATATGTCATCGCCATCTCTTGCTTCATATGAGATCAGACGATCACGACTGCTGGAGTTACTCCAGTTGTGTTATTGTTTGGTGTTTATCTTCAGGAAATCACTGAAGGCGTATATTATGTTATCATAACCATCTAATGTGGCGATAAGATTGTAACTGTACTGTGTGTTTACACAGTGGCCATATTTATCTGTGTAAATACACGAAAACAACATTAACATTATAGCAGACACTGTAAAAGCTCATTCCCAGACACTAGACATTACTGACAGGGGATTCCAGTGTCATCCAGTGGCAGAATGTTGTGGGACTGCTGTACACGAGTTATGATTATGGATTATAGATCGCCAAATTTAGCGTTTTTTGCGTTTGTTTTTAAAAGCATGACGGTAAAACACGAACGCGGTTATGAATATATTAAAACATGTGTTTGTTTGTCGTAAAAATTGGTAATAATGACAAAAAATACTAATTTGTGGATCTCCTTTCTTCCGGGTTCAGCTATCCTGCCATTGTGGCAGGTGTATTCTGGGAAATTTTCTTACCCCTCTGTTTTAAGTGTGGTCCTGAAAAATCTTTGTTGGAAGAGGTGTATAGCCCTCGCCCTTAGCCCTACGCCTTCAAGCTAAAGAGAATTGGGACACCACTACCCCTTGATGTGAATGCGCAAAACGAGGGGTAAGGGCAGGCCCAGATTAAGAACTCAGAGGCCCCTGGGCACAATGTCTTTTAGGCCCCCTACCTGGCCGCACCCCTATAGTTAAATTAAAAAATAAGATTAATATAATATTTTTTAGAATAAAATTAACCTATAATGTATTGCCCACATTTCTAAAATAAATGATACACAGTACATATATTTCTAGTCTACAAAGATTTAACTTATTTTTTACTTAAAACACACTTTGAAAAAAAAAACTTATAAAACTAGTGAAAATCAATGGATTTTAATATACTTGTTCAAGTTTACTGAAGCAATACTAAAAATATATATGTAAGGGTATTTTTAATGTATAACTTCTAAAATCTTATAATGCATATGATTTGGATATTACACCTCTCCAGTCCAGTTCTATGAATCAGTCCTCCATAACACACACACACTTAATGATACTTGTCTTTCTCGTGATGAAGAGTAGGCAAAATCTGAAATGTAGTGGGGGAAAAAAGAAGAACGCTGTTCATCAGATGCTGGATTTGAACCGGGTTCATGATCGATCGCGTCAAAACATACTGCCATGCGTTTTACGAGCTACGCCACTCACACTACTGTCACCCCTCGCTCTTTAATTATGTTGTCTCAGTCAAACGGTGATGGGCGGGAGTCATACAACTAGTTTATTTCAACGAGGTGCGCAATTTGCACAAAATAAACACTCCAAAATCGGCATTTTTCCCCCCTTGCAGGGGCCCCAGGTGTGCACGTGCCCCTGGGCCTGTGCCCATAATGCCCATTGGTTAATCCAGCCCTGGGTAAGGGGAAGGGCTAAGGGGTAGAATTGGGATTGGACCTCAATAACTTTTAATTCTCCAGTTCTCAACCATTGATATTCATAACACACAAGCAGAGACTTGTGCTTGAAGATGTCTTCAGAAGCACAAATGACCGTCATAACTAGGGCCAGACAGAATCTGGAGAATTTTGTAAAAAATCTGTAGATTATGGGGCGTCACGGTGGCGTAGTGGGTAGCACAGCAAGAAGGTCTCTGGTTCTAGTCTCGGCTGGGTCAGTTGGTGTTACTGTGTGGAGTCTGCATGTTCTCCCCGTGTTGGTGTGGGTTTCCTCCGGGTGCTCCGGTTTCCCCCACAGTCCAAACACATGTGGTATAGGTGAATTGGGTAAGCTAAATTGTCCGTAGTGTATGAGTGTGTATGAGTGTGTATGGATGTTTCCCAGAGATGGGTTGCAGATGGAAGGGCATTCTCAGCGTAAAACATATGCTGGATAAGTTGGTGGTTCATTCCGCTGTGGCGACCCCAGATTAATAAAGGGACTAAGCTGAAAAGAAAATAAATGAATGAATGAATTCTAGGAGTATCAGAGCTAAAAACTATTTAGTAATCTTAGCAATCCTATCTGAAAAATTAAATTACTGTGAAGTTTAAACATTGCTGAATAACAGGAGTGTCAAAATATAACATAAAATTGGATAAAAAAACAACAACTATATAATTTAACAGTATATTATGATGCAACTTTTTAAAGTTATTTAGCAATGTTTAAACTACAGTGATTTTATTTTAGATAAGGTTGCAAAGATTTATTTTTCATTTGATGCGTTTGATTTCATTTGATAGAGTTTCATTGTGTACAGTTAAAGTCAGATGAGGATTTTAATAGTTTATTAATGGTTTACTAACTCATTCTGAATGATCTTTTAAAAACACCAACTACTCTTAAATACAAATGGTTTGTAAATAATGTGATGCTTTACTTAGTCATGAAATATTAATCAGTAACAAATGATGAAAGTACAATCATTAAGCTCATTATAAATGTACTTATAGGTCAAGAATAGAGCATTTGTAGCTGCAGATATAAACTGCTTACTAACGTTTATTAATGCAAAGTTAATGCTTAACAAATAATAAATTCACTATTTACTAACGCTTAATAAAAGATTCATAGTGTTTAATTATTATAAAGTGTTAACGATATGTCTAATAAACAACAGCAAACGTTTCAAACTGTATTGTAAATAAATCATATCAACATTTCAATATTATTATTATTATTATTATTATTATTATTATTATTATCAACCATTTCTGATGCAATTCTGATAAAGAATTACATCAGAAATTAGTGAATCTATATTGATCAACACTGCAGTGTGTGTAAAAAGATTGTTCAAACATCCAGCAATCACAAAGAAAAAGAAATGAAGTCCAAGATGTGTGTATAAATATGAATGATGTAACATGTGAATGGCTTGTTTGTGTGTCGGTTATTAGCGGAGTCTGACAGCTTTGCATGCAAGTGTGTTTGTGTGAGGTGAAGATGAAGACACATGAGGGTGTGTGTGTGTGAGAGAGCCCTAGGGGCCGACACTGAAGGTGACTCCATGAGCACTAACCTTGAGAGAGAGAGAGAGAGAGAGGGTGGTGTAGAAGAAGCAGAGCCATAGAGAAAGTTTATTAAAATGAATTTGAGGAGAGGGGCCGCGGCTGACAGCAGCATAATTAAATGTGGAGTGTCAGCAGTAATGTATGCGGCGCGGCGGGTGTTTGTGCGAGTGTGTGCGTGGGTTGTGGTCAGGTCTGTCAGATCTGGGGTCAGCAGTGGGCCGGCAGGAGCTGATAAGGACAAAACTCTGTCTGGCCGCTGTCGTCACGTTGAGCCTCGTGTTTGGGTTTTGTCACTTCATGGCCTCTTGCTGAACGCCTCTGTTGAAGACTCGCTGGTCAGTCGCGCAGCAGTCAAATACAGTCATTATCAGGGCTGAACTGTACGTCTCACTGTTGTAGCAAATTTACTCAGTTGCATATCAATATGGCATGTGTATACTGATTTCAGCCTACTGATTCGTCATGGTGTAATTAGACATGCCTGGCACTGAGAACATTCAGGCTGGTGTAGATTAGCTGAGTGGTGTTTGTGAGGGTGGAGAACTGTGTCGATGAGTTAGTTTTGCAGTATTAGGGTGGTGTTTGTGGTTAGGGAGGAGACCTGTGGCTTTGTATGGGTCAGTTGGGTGATGTTAGGGTGGAGAACTTTGGGTCTGTATGGGTCAGTTGGGTGGTGT
>CAIGQQ010030862.1:509012-519451 GCA_903798035.1 Danio albolineatus | reverse complement strand
ATGCAGGAATAGTTGGCGGTTCATTCCGCTGTGGCGACCCCTGATAATTTAGGGACTAAGCTGAAGGAAAATGTATGAATATGATCAGTAATATCAGCAGCATTAATATATATATATATATTATTCAGTAATGAGGCTGAGCATTTAATTGAATGTATTACTTCTCTTTCTTGTAGCCGTCAGATACAAAACACCCATATTTACACTGTCAGAAAATATCTGTTAGAGTTTACCTGAAAGGTGGTGGCACTTTATATTAAGTGGACTTAATTACTATGTACTTACATCAGAAAAAAGTACGGTCTCGCTTTATATTTGGTGGCCTTAACCAGTGTTGGGGGTAGTTTAACAAGGTTAAGGTTAGGGTTATGGTTAGGCCCACACGGAATCTGCGTATGCAGAAATTCCACAAATTTTTGACCCATCATTTAGTCTATTTATTTACTTGTGTATAAATTTATATTTATTCTTTTTTAAAATTAATTTCAGTAATATTATTGTGACATAATAACGATTTATTTACAATACAGTATGTAAAGTAATATTTTCTGTCTTTTAGTAGTTAAAGTATATTATATACGACACTTGCTTTGTTTACCAAATAAGTGGATCTAATTGGATTTGCATTATTTTTATTTCATATATTAGGTTTTTATAATCATTCCGCATAAATTCACAGATTTTTGACAAAATTCTCCGCAGAAATTACTAAAATGTCTGCAGATTCTGTCTGGCCCATGTGATGGTTTAGCCCTGAAATTTACACAAAAAATTATTTTAAAAAAGCAACAACAAAAAACAGAACTGCTCAATTAATATTAATATTTAATTAATAAACAAATGACACAGTGTGGATAAACGTAACAGTTTCCAAAAGTTCCATTAAAGCTAATGAAAGGAGGAGGCGTGCAGATAAAAGCACAATTTCTTCTTTCTTTTTTTGGCGCGTCCGCATGTGTCACGGTCACCAAGCCATTATGAAGCAGCTTCCAGATACGCCACTATCAAATATCATCAAATCCAGCCTTCAGCCCAACGTTAACATATTCCTTTGCTGAGAATATAATGACTAAGTCTAAAGTGCACTTTTAGAAGTGGACACCGGTGCAGCGGATGAGAGACTTTAAGCTCCTTTATCAAACCCCAAAGACCTGCAGTCACAACCAGACCGCGCTCCTTTCTCTTTTCTTTTCTTTTTTTTTCTTTATTCGGCTGACCCGCAGTCATTACCTTCTGCCGAAATGAATGAGCAGGGTTAAATAGCTGCCAATTTCTTCCTCCTTGAAAGATCTTTGAGAGCGGCGAGTACGCCCAATAAACCCACACCCTCTTATGTTTTATTCAGCTCATTTCAGAGCGCCGCCGCTTTAAGCTGATTTCCTCCATTCCTTTTAAAATCCCGAAAGTTCCCCCTCGCTTTTTTACAGCCTCCCCGTTTTAATGAATAGATGTCCAATAAGGACTTTTATTGTCTTAGCATATGTTGCTTTTATTAGCTGAAAATAATTACGTTCTCCGGATCACCTCAGAAGTCCTTCTGAAAGATAAAAAAGGCCGATAGTTTCACAGTGGCTGCACAAGTCCTTCTGAGAGCCGTGTTTTTTCCCCCTGGGTGATCCTGAAAGCGGGATCGGCTCCGTTTTCGGCTTCGTTTATTTGCTAGCGTGCTCCGTTTGTCATCGAGTGTGTGTCCGATTTCTGCTTCTCTGTGTTTGCTTTGGGTTTATTCTGAAATGGCCACTTTTGGTCAGAGATTGACCATTATTTCTGGTGCTGTGACCTGCTCTCTTTCTTTTAACCGTCATATATAAAACACCCATATTTACGCTGTCAGAAAATATCTGTGTGTATCTGAAAAGGTGGTGGCACTTTATATTAAGTGGACTTAATTACTGTGTACTTACAGGTATGCTTTGGTGGCCTTAACCAGTGTTGTGGGTAATTTAACAAGGTTAAGGTTAGGGTTATGGTTAGGCCATTACCTTAAATCTACACAAAACATTATTTTTAAAAAAACAAAGCTGCTCTATTAATATTAATATTTATTTATTCACGCAAGTAAAGCTAGTTGAGTAATAATATTGCTTTACTAAATAACAATTAATGCATTACTTTTAAAAAATGCGTAATAATATTTGAGTTACTTTTAAAAACTGAAATGCGAGTTGATTAAAATATCCTTGAATGGCATTGAGTATTATTGTCACTTTTATAACATTATTTAACAGAGTATTGACACTTAATTTAAATATTTCATTGAATTATGACTAATATTGAATATTATGATTATTTTATTGAATATGCATGACATATTATAATGGTCTATGTTTATGACAGATTTATGACAAGTTATGCTGTTTTCATAATGTCAAGTTGTCACAATGGCAGTTGTCATAAACATGCATAAACGTTAATATTATTGACGTCATAATTATGTAGGTGTCATCTCAGATATAAAACACTCATATGTACGCTGTCAGAAAATATCTTAGAGTTTATCTGCAAGGGTGGTATATTAAGTGGACTTAATTACTGTGTATTTACATCAGAAAAAAAGTACGGTCTCACTTTATATTTGGTGGTCTTAACCAGTGTTGTGGGTAGTTTAACAAGGTTAAGGTTAGGGTTATGGTTAGGCCCTTACCCTAAATGTACACAAAACATTATTAAAAAAGCAAAGCTGCTCTATTAATATTAATAATTATTCATTAGCGCAATTAAAGCTAGTCGAGTAATAATATTGCTTTACTAAATAACGAGTAAAGTAATGCATTACTTTTAAAAAATGCGTAATAATATTTGAGTTACTTTTAAAAAAATGAAATGCGAGTTGATTAAAATATAACTGAATGTCTTTAAGTGTTATGGTCACTGTTATAACATTATTTAACAGAGTATTGACACTTTTGATTTAAATATTTCATTGAATTATGACTAATATTGAATATTATGATTATTTTATTGAATATGCATGACATAAATTATAATAGTCTATGTTTATGACAGATTTATGACAAGTTATGCTGCTTTCATAATGTCAAGTTGTCATAACAGACGTCTCAAACAATGACATATTTGTGTTTAAAATGACATAACTGAGCGAATGACAATGGCAGTTGTCATAAACATGCATAAACATTCATATCTGTGACGTTATAATGATAATGGTATCATCTCATATATATAAAACACTCATATTTACACTGTCAAAAATGATCTGTTAGACTTTACTTGAAAGGGGAGAGACGGTGATTTATATTTGGTGGCCTTAACCAGTGTTGTGGGTAGTTTAACAAGGTTAAGGTTAGGGCTATGGTTTAGCCATAAACCTTAATTTACCCCAAAAAACATAAAAAACAAAACAAAAACAAAGCTGCTCTGTTAATATTTAATTAATAACGCAAGTTGTGCAATAATAATACTATTCTAAATAACGAGTAATGTAATGCATTTCTTTAAAAAAATGCAGAATAATATTTGAGTTACTTCTTAAAAACTAAAATGCGAGATATTTAAATATCATTGAATGTCATTAAGTATTATCGTCGCTGTTCCAACATTATTTGACAGAGTATTGACACTTAATTTAAATATTTTATTGAATTATGACTACTAAAGAGATCGCAAACAATGTTACCTTTTGCAACTTTGGATTTAAAACGACAAAACTGAGCGAAAGACACTTGATGACGTCATCATAATCATGCATGAAATCTTCATGTTCGTGACACGTCATAATTATTTACGTGTCATGTTAGTATTATGAAGTTTTTCATGTGTTGAAATGTTTTATTGACATTTTTTTTATAGTTTGAAGTGATATATTGGTCTGTATTTGTGTTATAAATGAGCTGGTAATAAACGGCCAGTACTTCTTTCTATCATTTTACACACATATTTCTATGTATGTGGCCACAAAACCTAAGTAAGTGTCAATTTTTAGAAACTGAGGTTAAAATTAAGGTATAAATCGAGGTTAATGTGGAAGCTAAATGAGTTTACCATTAGTCTACACCTTGTCATATTTCTGGATGAGATCAAAACTACTGAAAATCTAGACTCGGAGGGCTCTAAAAAAATCTAAACACTGAGAAAACTGCATTGAAAGTTGTCCGAATGAAATACTTTCGTGTAAAATGTTTCTTAAAACATTCTAATGATTTTTAGCATGTGCTTTAGACCCATAAGATACATTTCTTTTCACTATTTCCAAAAGCATACCTGTGCAACATAAGCCTGGTTTTGTGGTCTAGTTTCACATATATTATTTCTTATGCAATATATTGTTTCAAACTACAAAAATATCAGCAAATGTATTTATTTTTTAGCATCAAAAGTCAAAAGAGCAGATATCAATGCCTTGAAAACAGGAGTGATAAAACACAGAGCAGTGTAGATCCCAGTATGTTCATCTGGTTAGTGTTGTCCAGTTTGCTGTGGCTGATAGATGGCGTACCCACACCATTACACAGACAGAAATCAATTTTCTGTACAGACGGACATTCACAAGTAGCATAGCATTAATGATAAAGTGTATAATACTAACATTGTTGATGTTTTGAGGGTTATATCACTCAAGAGAGCAACAAAAACCGGTCTGGAGAGTCAAAAGCATTGAAGCCTATTAGAAGGAATGAGTCTATAATTCAAGTTATGAAAGGAAACGTATCCCTGTATGGCTTTGTGCTTTTATGTTTATTTGATTCAGTAATTCAGTTCAGTAATATCTCACTGTGCCGTTTTCCTAAATATCAGCAGATATGATATTGATTCCACACAACAGTTCAGCAAACAAGAAATTCATATTCGGTGAGTTTTATATTACACACAATAATGCAATTTTTCCACTGTTGACGGTGAAAATAGTTTAAGCTGATCTGGAGTAGGACATCTTTGTGTCTCAGAGCAACACAGTTTCCATCCTGAATGAATCGTTTGAGTCAGTGATCCACAAAAATCATAAAGACTTGATTAGTTTCCAAATTAATCATCGCTTTTGAATAAATCAAGGTGTAAAGCACTCATTAAATTGATTTCACACAGCACATCAACAAACTAGAAATTCCTATCAAGCAAGTTACATTTTACATGCAGTATCGAATCATTTTAGTCAGTGATAATCTATTAAAAATAATCTATTCACAAAGACTTGATTATAAATGAATCATCACTTTTGAATGAATCATTTGAATAAATGATGGAGTAAATCACTCATCTGGACAGGGTTTTGTTGCCACATACTGACAGTTTTAGTATATTAGTAAGACTGAAGAGTTTATTCTGTGAAAACAACTGTCCTGCATGTATGATATCTGGATTTATAAATGGCTACTGGCCACAAAACATTAAAAAAAATTAGACACAATACATTGTTCTGAGCCATAATAGTTTATTATTCATCAATTACACACAAAGCTGACAGAAACTAAAACAGCTGATGGAGTATACACTAACCTGCGCATTATTTAGACACAAGATGGGGCCAAACAGTCAAAAATACAAAAATGACAAAAAACGAAACCGGCTTGATGGAGCATATACTAACCTGCTCATTATTCAGACACTAGATGGCACCAAACAGTCAAAAACAACAAGCTGACAGAAACTAAAACAGCTGATGGAGTATACACTAATCTGTGCATTATTCAGACACTAGATGGAGACAAACAATCAAAAACACAAAGCTGACAGAAACAGCTAATGGAGTATACACTAACCTGCGCATTATTCAGACACTAGATGGAGACACACAATTAGAAACACACAGCTGACAGAAACAGCTGATGGAGTATATACTAATCTGCGCATTATTCGGACACTAGATGGAGACACACAGTCAGAAACACAAAGCTGACAGACACAGCTGATGGAGTATACACTAACCTGTGCGTTATTCAGACACTAGATGGAGACACACAGTCAGAAACACAAAGCTGACAGAAACAGCTGATGGAGTATACATTAACCTGAGCATTATTCAGACACTAGATGGAGACACACAGTCAGAAACACACAGCTGACAGAAACAGCTGATGGAGTATACACTAACCTGCGCATTATTCAGACACTAGATGGCGCCAAACAGCCAAAAAACAATCATCTATAAAACACATTGTTATATAAATCAATACATTTAAAAATGATTCCATGACGCGTTACAGAGTCGGCTTTATGATTTAAAACACTAAAGCTGTGAAATCTAATAAACTATGAAGAGGAATGGTGTGTTTAGCACGTGTCCCGAGGCTGTGAGATCTACACGGGCCGCTCTCCCAGCGTTATTATTCACCCTTGAGAGACTGAGAATGGGTTTGTGGGAATGGGCTCCAGCATCAGTAGAACGAGACTCGGGGGAGACGGAGGGCGCCTTTCCCCATTCCATTACACACAGGCCCGCGCTATAATGAAGGCGATTTTAATAGGATTTAATGCATGTGGTGGGGCAAGGTCCTGCTACCTTATGGCCCTGACAAAAGAATACGAGAGTGTAATCATCAAGCCTCATTCAGCGGCAGTCCTGCGCGCACATTGATCATCCTTTACCATCCGTCCCCCATTCTGGAGGTGAAACTGAGAGATTCTTTCCAGTTAGAGGACAACACTGATTCTTAAATGTCTCTGTCCAGGGTTTATTGCTCATCTGTTTTAGCAGAATAATGTTCAGGTTTAGGCGCAGCGCTTGTAGTTGTCATTACACTGACTTCAGTTAAATTAACTGATGCTAACAAATGGAAACTTAATGTTAACCAACAAACTTATAAATAGTTACAGAATATTTAAATAAATAGCATATTAAGTCTTAATAATATTGCTTAAAAATATTCCTAGAAGGCACTCTAGAAATGTAAATAATGAATTATTAAATATTGAATCATTAAAATATTAAATATCGGCTTTAATGTTGGCTAGCACAAGTTTTTAAAATGGTTAATATTGTGTTTAATTTGTATTTTTCTCTGAGTTGATTCTTTACTTGAGCTACTTTTTCCCCTGTGCCTTGACCTCCGTTGTTCCTTGACCTCCAGGTCTCTTTTTGTTAAATCTCCGGTTGCTCTCAGTTGCGGTGCGTGCAGCGTGTTATCC
Organism: Danio albolineatus; assembly: GCA_903798035.1. Lineage (NCBI taxonomy): Eukaryota > Metazoa > Chordata > Actinopteri > Cypriniformes > Danionidae > Danio > Danio albolineatus. The sequence continues at coordinate 512,368 of CAIGQQ010030862.1, read as the reverse complement.
GCCTGCTTCATCTGTGCTGATTCAGTTCGCTCCACGACTCCACACATTATCACAGTTTTCCTCGAGAGAGGAGATGCTTTATTGTTTCAGATTACTTTTGTGAAAATGAAACGTCAAATTATGAGAGCGATAATCTTCCACTATCAGGTTGCGCAACAGAAATTGTAATAGAAAAGATTAACCTATGTAATCTTGTGTATTATCTAAAATAAGTAATTATACAATTATTTTTTTTAAATGCTAACTGTAAACAAATAGGTAAAGCCCTTCTTTCCGAAGGATATCAGTATAGCAAATATATATATATTTAATTTTTTTTTTATAGTGTGTGTGTCTGTTATTTGGCTGCTGTCTAATTTGAGTCTTTCTTTCAACTACTTTTTTCCTGTGCCTTGACCTCCGTTTTGCCTTGAGCTCCAGGCCACTTTCTGTGAAACGGCATGTCATTTTGAGCAGTGTAGATTCTGTTCGATCTACGACTGCCTACGTTATCTCAATTCTTTACAAGAGGAGATGCGTTGTTGTTTCAGATAACTTTTGTGAAAATAAAATGTCAAAATATGAGAGGGATGATGTTCCAGTATAAGGTTGTGTGACAGAAATGGTAATTAAAAAGATTAACCTATGTAATCTGGTGTATTATCTCAAATATATAATAGTAATTATTCAATTATTTTTAAAATGCTAATTGTTATCAAATAGGCAAAGCCCTCCTTTCCGAAGGATAGCAGTATATCAAATATATATATTTATAGTGTGTGTGTGTGTGTGTCTGTTGTTTGGCCTCTCTGATTTGAGTCTTTCTTTCAACTACTTTTTTCCCATGCCTTGACCTCCGTTTTGCCTTGAGCTCCAGGCCACTTTCTGTGAAACGGCATGTAATTTTGAGCAGTGTAGATTCTGTTCGATCTACGACTGCGTACGTTATCGCAGTTCTTTACAAGAGGAGATGCTTTGTTGTTTCTGATAACTTTTGTTAAAATAAAATGTCCAAATATGACAGATAAGACTAACATTTCATCTCTCATATTTTTACATTTTATTTTAAATATCTAAATATTTAAAAAATAATCTGCCGTTTGTATATTTGCAACTTCAAAACAAAGCGTCTGGCTGGTGTCTGATTTCTGTCTTTCGTTCAACTACTTTTTTTCTGTGCCTTGACCTCCATTTTGCCTTGAGCTCCAGATCTCTTTTTGTTAAATATCCACTTATTATATATTGTTGTCTGAGCAGATTCTGTTTGTGCTTCGACTGTGTACATTATCGCAGTTCTTCTCAAACAATTGTTGGAATTAAGTGTCAAAATATGAGGGATATTATGTTCCTCTGTCAGTATATGTGTCAGAAAAGGTGATAGAAACCTACATAATCTGAACTCTACCTCCTAAAATATTAAGTAAATGATTAAAAAATAGCTTGTTAGTAAATTGGTAAAGCTTTTGTGGTTTTAAAGATAGCAGATGTATTTACACTTTCAAAATGTAGTGTCTGATTTGTCCTTTTTTCCAGTGCCTTGACCTCCATTTTGCCTTGAGCTCCAGGCCGTTCTGTTAAATGTCTGCTTATTATTAATGTTGTCTGTGCTGATTCTGTTTGTGCTTTGACTGTGTACATTATTGCAGTTCTTCTTAACATTTGTTATAAGTGTCAAAATATGAGATATCATGTTCCACTGTCAGTGTATGTGTCAGAAAAGGTGATAGAAACCTACATAATCTGAACTCTACCTCCTAAAATATTAAGTAATCATTGTAAATTATTTAAAAAAAATGATTGTTAGTACATTGGTAAAGCTTTTTGTGGTTTTAAGGATAGCAGAAGTATTTACACCTTCCAAATGTAGTGTCTGATTTGTTTTTTTCTGTGCCTTGACCTCCATTTTGCCTTGAGCTCCAGGCCATTCTGTTAAATGTCCGCTTATTATATATTGTCGTCTGTGCTGATTCTGTTTGTGCTTTGACTGCATACATTATTGCAGTTCTTCTTAAACATTTGTTATAATTGTCAAAATATGAGCGATATCATGTTCCACTGTCAGTGTCTGTGACAGAAAGATAAAAAACCTACGTGAGCTAAACTGTACTTCCTAAAAGAATAGCTTGTTAGTAAATAGGTAAAGCTTTTGTGGTTTGATAGCAGATGTATTTACACTTCCCAAATGCAGTGTCTGATTTGTCATTTTTTTCTGTGCCTTGACCTCCATTTTGCCTTGAGCTCCAGGCCTTTTTGTTAAATGTCCGCTTGTTATATATTGTCGTCTGTGCCGATTCTGTTTGCTCCACGACTGTGTACATTATCGCAGTTCTCCTCGAGAGAGGAGATGGTTCAATCGCAGCCGCTGCGCTCTGAAAGGACCATTATTCCTCTGTTTTTCGGGCCACGGGCCGCGGAGGTGTGTGTGTTGAGAGTTTGTGAAGTGTGTTTTGTGGTGTAAATCCTCTCTCCGGTGGTTCATTGGGCAGAAAGAATGGCCATCACGGCTGTTTACTCTTTACCCAGAGTCCCGCTCACAGCTGGCCGGAGCACGCTCAGATGAGCTGTCGACTCGCTGAGAGCAGCGCCACTGAATGATAAAGTAAACACAAGAGCAGAAAGAGAGAAAAACAGATGGAGAGAGAAAAAAGAGGAACTGGGTAAATGTTGTCGCTTTTCTCAGACTTTTGGGAAGCTCTGTACTGGACAAACAAACTAATTACTAGCTTTGAAAAACAAGATAACAGAAATTGTTATTGTATTATACTGTAAATTATATTAATTGACAGTTCATTCCGCTGTGGCGACCCCTGATAAATCAAGAACTCAAGAAAATTAATGAAGTTATATTCATTATGCAGCACATAGCAGACGTGAACAGATCTCTCATCACTGCGGGAGAATATTTTTTCTTTTACTTTTATAAATAGGGTTCGGGTTAGGGCTACGGTTAGGACAGTACATGCAGCAATGACGGAAAATTTAATACAACATTTATTAAGACAACAAAATATATATATTTTTTTTCTCTTACAAATTAATATTATACAAAAACAGAAAGAGAGAAAAACTGAGTAAATGTTTGGGAAGGTTTGTATTGGACACTAATTACTAGCTTAAAAAACATGATACTATAAATTATTACTACATTATAAATTATAATATTAAGCAACCTTTTTTAAAAGACCTTTTATCTTTACTTTTTTAAATAGGGTTCGGTTTAGGGCTAGGGTTAGGACATTACATGCAGCAATGATGGACAATTCAACACAACCTTTAATAATACTACAAGGCAGATCTCTCTTTACGAAGGGAGATTTTTTAATCTTTACTTTTTTTTTAATAGGGTTCGGGTTAGGGCTAGGGTTAGGACATTACAT
>CAIGQQ010030862.1:489456-509002 GCA_903798035.1 Danio albolineatus | reverse complement strand
AGGGTTCGGGTTAGGGCTAGGGTTAGGACATTACATGCAGCAGTGATGGACAATTCAACACAACCTTTATTTTTAATACAAGACCGATCTCTCACTACGAAGGGAGACTTTTATTAATAGGGTTCGAGTTAGGGCTTGGGTTAGGACATTACATGCAGTAATGATGAACAATTCAACACAACCTTTCTTAATAATACAAGACTCTCTTTCTACGAAGGGAGACATTTTTATATTTACTTTTTATTATATATTCTTCATCTGAAAATAGACATTTTAGCCAAAATTAGGCTTTAATGGAATGTTTGCTATAGTAGTAATTACTAAAATTGTATTTAAATTACTTACTAACGTTACTCTCATGTTATCTTTCAGACAATTGAACTACTTAATTCAATGTTAAAAATGCCCCTAAACCCCAACACATAGACAATAGAAATTAAACTTCTAGTAAGTTTTAAAAACACCTAAATTTTAAACATTATCATGTATTAACGCACAAAACAACTCAAAGTATTGACACCATATTTCAGGCATATATTGACAATAATTTTATGAAACATTACAAATAAATGTAATCATATTTAGCTGAAAAAGTAAGTTATTCTGCAAGAAATAGCAATACTAGAAAATACTGAATTGATTTATACAGAACTGTTGAATTTATTAACATAATTTAAGCAAGTATAAGTAAATAAATCAAATTAAATTGGCTAAAAATTAAAGGTAATGTGGAAATGAAACTTAATTGCAGTTTCTAGTTACTTAATAACTAATTACAGCAAACACTGTATGCTACGACATCTTGTTTTGGTATAATTAAACAATATTAGTTTATCATAAAGCAATAACATTGTTAACTGACTGAGTTTGAAGAACACTGTGTAAATATTGAGTAAAAGGTGTATTTTCCTGTGTGTGTGTGGGAGAAAAACAGAACAAACAACCACTGAACGTCTTGTTACAATGATTATTTATTAAATTTAAAATATCTTTCGCACAGATTAAAAATCAGACACCTCCAGCTATCATGGTCGTCATGAATTGAAAATAAACATTCCTAAAAAACAGTCCCTGTTCCTCCACTGATCTGACCCATGATCTCCTTCATAGAATAGTCTCTGGGTTCGGCATTAATGTACAGGTCATTGCATAGGGCTGAGGCAAAACGCTTGGGTTTGACTCGAGTCGATCCCCGCATGGCCACAAGACTAGTTATCATGTACAAAACAAAACAGAGAAAAGGACTTTAGGTTTGCTGTTGAAGTCGAGAAACCAGGATATTCGTCAGAATTGGCAAATGAAAGCGTGAACGTGTGAAGTTTGGTTTTTATAAATGCAGGGCCATGGTTCAAAATCCAGTTCCCATTGTTCGTCCTCCCAGAATGATGTGTGTTTGCCTCAACCCTCGTACAGAACGTCTGAAGGAGAACAAGAAACATGGGAAAACACTGCAGTATAGCACGAAAACAAATAAGAATAAAACAAAACAAATCACAATATTACACATCTGTTCATGAGATCATGTTTATTTGACCAATCATTTTATTATTATTATTATGTTGCTTTTTCTTAATTCCCTTTTAATTTTTTTTGTATTTTTAGCACATGCCATATGCGATTTGGATTATAAAAGTACCTGAAACAACTGCTAGAGTGTCAGCATGCATAGCTGTTCGATATTTACAGATGTATGTACAACACAGAGCGGAGGCGAAGGTTTTTACACACTTTTTTTTGGGTCTTTTTTTGCTTGTATTTTTTTTTTAAATAGGGTTCGGGTTAGGGCTCGGGGTAGGACATTACATGCAGCAATGACGCAAAATTCAACACAACCTTTATTCTTCTAGAAACAAAGGGATTTCACTGTTACCCAGTAATAGTCATCACTTGTGTTTCTCTCGTGGTGCTCTATTTGACAGATACACTACATTGCGTTGGGATAACGATCACGTTTGTTGGCGCTGTAGAGCGACAGCCGTACTACAGTGAAAATAAAAAACTACGTCTGCCAACTATAAACTCCAATACTGATGGTGAAAGAGGAATTAAATCACGATTTGTACACTAGATACAGATTTCAGAAGGTGTGTGCGTAATGAGGGAAATCATTGGTCGTTTTTATTACTGGACATATTAAACACGTCTAACACGACACCCTAACCAGACACCGTCAACGTATGTGATGTTAAATATACAGTAATGCGGAGCACGGGGTTTCACGATGAGCGCGAGACACCAAGCAACCGATGCTTGCTTTATCTTATCACGCCTGATCAGCATACGGTGTTATCATCGCATTTATTGCTAAACAAAACTACTTATTTGGATCTGCATGAGGTTACATATTTAAAAATTGCCTTTCGATACAGGAAGACGTTAAATATTTCTGCAGGTTAATGAGATGAATGGACTTATTGCAGGAGCTCAGAGTGAACGGAAGTAGCTTGAGTCCATTTTGGGCCGTGGAAGGTTTGCTCTTTGTTTTTGTTTGCTTTGGTTTGGTTGTTAGTATTGCTGTAATCCTGATCTAACGGTTTTGGTTGCGCTCCTAAAGGATTGACTACCTGTACAGTGCAGAATGTGGTTAGCTAGTGAGGATTTTATCATTGAACTCAGTGCTTCTCAACTGGTGTACTTTGAGTGCTTCGAAACCTTTCGAATCTTCTGTTTCTGATCAGTGGCGAGGGTCACGGGATTTCAGTAGACGGAGATTCTTCGTGTTTGGAAAATGTTTCTCCACTGGGGGGAGATCTGTGTGATGCCATAAAACCCACATAAATCCCGCGACTTCATTAAGATCACCCCCTAGTGGTGAATCACTGAACTGAAGTTTATAGACATTTTAATAGTTCATAGTCTCTCATCTGCAAGTTTAGCAGAGCCCCATCATGGAACAAAAGTCTTGATAGTGTATAAAAGAAGGCATATTTTACAGTGCTTTCCACACATAGACTTTACGTGGGCAGGCCGCCAAGGTATATTAATGACCGCCCAAGTATATTTAGTGACACACTTTATTTTCTTCCTATTAGGGCTGTGCAATATGGACAAAATATTCATATTGCGATTTTTGGAACGAATATTGCGATTGCGATTTTATTTGCGATTTTTGGCAGCAGTTTTTGCTTTTTCAAACAAGCTACATACACACAATCTAAATGTATTCAGTGCACAAGAAGTGCATAACAAAACATTTCACAATGTTTAATAAATAAAATTAATAAAAAAGTTTAAGTAAAACTGTAGTAAAATTGTCTTTAAAACAGACAGCAGAAAATAAATTAAGATTAATTAACCTCAACTCTAGCTGAAAAAACATAGTAAATTAATAGATAATATTGCAGCCTTTGCGATTTAGAAATTGCATGTGCTTAAATCGTGATTTTTTTTGCGATTGCGATTAATTGCACAGCCCTACTTCCTATTATTATTTTCTTATTTTAACACCTTTTTTTTGTATCCGCCCAATATAAACAAACATCCTTCAGTGTTTAAGTGGGGTAAAATCATCTCTCTCATACTGCTCGTTCTGTGTGCACGAGACCTGTCAACACTCCCACAGACAGAGTCTCACATGCTCTGCAGACCCACAGAGACCCACACCGGCCAGAGTTTCTAAATCTACTAAAATGTCCAGGTTTTGCTTTTGCTTTCTATGCACAGCCGCGAGAGCGAGAGACATTAAATAATTAGCCTAATTCTTTAATCTAAACGACTCAGAAAAACTTCACGAAATACTCGGAGAGGACAAAATTACATCTGAATTGGCTGCAGAATATTTGTACACCATTAGAAAACAACTCATGTGTCTTATTTAAATCTACACATTTTATTCTTGTAATTATTATAATTTTTTAGAGATATTGTCTGTTTTTATTTCTTTTTTCTGTCATTTATTTCTCATTAGTCGAATATTTTTATTAATTTGATGATGTTAATATATTGCATATTTTCTGCATCTAAAATGATTTGCCAATACTGTACAAAATGTCCTGCCAAAAAAGCAAGCTGAACTTGAATGAGAGATAGAGAGGAGCAGATTTGACCTGCAGTGGGTGCACATGGCTCCTGAATAGCATACGAGTGAGAAATAGTGGATTTTAACAGTCTTTATTTTTTAACTTTAACCCATTAATAAGAAAATGTTTAAAACAGATAATAATAAATACAAATAGTGTTTTGTGTAATGTTTTATTTGTAGCATATAGTTGAAATGTCTGGGATTTGGTTTTGCTTTCATTTTCTAAGCTGTTTATGTGCACCACCGCGAGGGACATTAAATAATTAGCCTAATTCTTTAATCTAAACGACTCAGAAAAACTTCACGAAATACTCGGAGAGGACGAAATTACATCTAAATTGGCTGCAGAATATTTGTACACCATTAGAATATATGCTATATAGTTATTTATGTGCTGTGGGTAAGTTTCAATCCAGATACCACCACAAGAACAGTCTATTTCAAACCTGTGGGAGGCACTGTTTATTTTCTCATATTAGACTATGAGCTATAGGGTGTACTTTTAATTTAAAGCTTGCAATATATTTAAATGAGTTTTTGTTGCATTAAACTGTTTTGCTGTTTCCAACGCTTTTAAATAGTGAATTGACTTGTGAAGCAGTTTCTTCACTAGTATTTACACCAAATAATAATGTTCTTTATTGTGTCTCATATGCAAAGTGTCCAATCGAATTGGCAGATGTTAAAAACTAGCAAAATTAGGAAAAACTATAACTTTTTTTGGTAACACTTTATTTCGATGGTCCATTTGAGTATCAGTAGACTGTCTACTGAATATCTGCTGATACTGACATTCAACAGACATTTAACTAGGCCTGTCGAGATATCTATTTTGTATTGTATGATAAATTGCACCAAAATATATTGCGATAAACGATATTATTGTTATTTTAAGACCAATTTATGCCAGAATGACAATATAAGATCATCATAATGCAAGTACGCTCTTCCTTAGAACACACAATATTTTATTCTTAAGGATATTTAATTAAGTTATATTCATTTTAGCAATTTAATAATTAGGCATTGGAATCAGAATGTTAAAACGCATATCTATAATAAATAATAAATGTTAACAAAAAAGTGCAAGGTAAAAAGTAAAAAAAAAAAAAAAAAAAAGTCCAGGCTGTGATATCTTTAGTTGTCAGACACCATATGAAAATAGACTTAAGTAATTAACAGTAAATACTATAATGTTTTTTTAACCATACCGACACCTCCAATAGAGATATAATATTGCTAGAATTATTTTATTTATTTATGAGTGATATATATTGCATCACCAAAAATTATTGTGGTCGTGGTTATGTGTTGTGCGATAAGTCGATATATTGATTATTGTGACAGGCCTACATTTAACTGACTATAAAAAAACTTCGCAAGTACATGTCAACTTACACTAACCCCAACCTACAGCTAATTGAGTAACTGTCACTTTAAAATATCAAACACTGTACGTCTATCTATTTTTAGGCTAAAACACCATTTATTTATTTAGGCCTATTTGTATGTATGTTTGTACCTACTTTCATTTTAGTTGTCGTTTATTTTAGTGGTCTTTTATTTCTTTAATTTTACCTTTTCCAAAATGAATCTTCATTTCATTTAACAGGTTTACAATAATGATAAAGCTGTTAAGAAGTTATTAATGATTAATGAAGCAATTATAATGTTTTGTCCTATTATTTCATCTTCAGAAGTAGCAGGGTGTTTACAGCTACTGTATATTTCTGCCCGTTCGCATCCCGTCCCCTTGCGCCCCCTGGCGGCAAAGTCGCAAACTGCGGTCATCCCTTAAAACAATTTCTCCCGCGGCGGCGGTACTTGCTGCGGCGGTAATGTCCATATTTAAGTAGTACCTACTGTAACAGTCTACTTATAATCTACTAAGAATTAATTGCAATGTAAATTAAATTCAACAAACGGACCATCAAAATAAACTCTGACCCTTTTTTTTGCTAACCAAACCACGAAGAATGCCACAGAATGAAGGATTTCTGTGTGTCAGACCGTATCGGGTCACATCCAGCGATAGATCTTGGGTCATGAAGCGAAACCGGTTGAGAAGCACTGCTTTAACTGATCAGATGCTCCATCGCTATCTCTGGGCTGAGCTCTTGATAAATGTGAGCAGAACCTGGTCCAGCATGTTAATGCCTTTTATCATAAAGCTCATCGGCCCAAAAGGCCCGTCAGGGTCAAGCGGCGGGAGGTTCAGCATAACGGCAATAAGATCCATGTTCTCTTATTCAGTCTGACAATCCAATCTCAGCATCTCCCACAGCTAAATACACCTAAGCAGGAGGCTCATGCTTAGAAAGCCTATTATTGTCCCGCTGCTAACGGATAAAGGAAATGGTGTTCCAGTCTAGAGCCTCAATGGATCAATCGCAGATCTATATTTAGTGAGGATGCATCAGAGAGAGCTTGATGGGAACGTATTCAAAGTTCTAATAAAGCGGATGCACTAAACCCCAATTGAACAATCGAGCCGACTGTACGCCGAGCATCTCCGAGCAAAGCTGTAATTCAGATGGCGATTACTGTAATAAAGTCGTCTAAGCTAGCCGCTAGCTCGGCGTTAGCCCTGTTCAGTTGGCGCAGCTCCGATACGAGGCTGCTGGGATTTAAGCATGTGTTCTCGGATGCGTTAGGAAGACGGCGCGGGCTTTGGAAACGGGCGGAAGCGGTATTTGGACGAGGGTACGGATTCATTTCAGCCTATCGTTTGGCTGAGGGACAGCAGTGAGCTAGCCAGCAGTGAGCTAGTGAAATCACACACTCCACATCCATTAGCGGTGGTAATCTCAGTCACGCTAGTCTTCACAGCGCGTCATTACTGAAGGCATTAGCAGCGCCAAGTGGTGCGCTCGTCATGTGTGCGCTCGTCAGGCGTGTATTAGCGTTAGCTTTGAGCCGGTGGGCACTGTACTGCAATCAAGGTGAGGTGACAGCAAGGACACACCAAGAACGCTGCACGGAGAGGAGGGGGAAGCACTTCTTGAAGTAGCCCGAGGTTGTTTGCTCGATTCCAAGCTGGTTTTGGGTGCTCGGGATTGGCTAGTTTTGGGTACTTGGACAGAAGAGCAGATGGCCAACCAGATAAACCATATAAACACCAGCTTGAAAGCCGGGACTAGCTAAACCACCTCAGGCTTGTTAGCAAACATACATGTCGTATAAGATATTGGTGCGTTATGAGAATCAATACTAGCAGAGCATTCCTAAACCTTTATTCCGCGTCTGAACACATTTGTTATTCCTAATGAGCTAATCGAAGCGCATTCTGTGCAATTTGCCCAGCGTCGAGCTGATTTTCCCATTAAAAGCCGGCCGTAATAACCTGGGAAATAATTTCACACCGCTTTGAAAGAGTGCAAACACCTTCTTTGTGCATATGACAACATTAAACGTAATTACAAGAGCTGCGAATCCATAAAGTGCATCTTTGCATATTGACTCGCTGCATTAGGTGCGCTAGAGGGCTTGAGTGACGTTTTCCGTCCTTTCATATTCCCGGCTTCAAATATGTATTAACTTATCACTGCGAAAGCAGGTAAGACTCCAGAAAGATCCATCCTTTTGATGTCATGTTTATTGCGGCGCTAACCAAAGCAACATGCAGCATCTGTGTACTTCAAAAGACGCGCGGCCAGACACATACACACACACACACAGACAGATAGAGAAAAACACACAAACTGGAGTTAAATGGGGAAGTTCGCTCGCTGAATATCTGACTACAGCTTTGGCTTTCTTCCTGCCAGTCTGTGTGTAAGTGTGTGTGTGTGTGTTTCTAACAAGCGTTCTGTCACAGTCTCCGCCAGCTTGAGCTACAGCTGTTGATTTGGCTCCTTAAATGAGCCAAAGTCTTTGTACTGTTTGTGTATTTGCGTCTGTTTAAAGACTTGGCCATCGGTGCACGTCTCTCCGAGCGTCTGCCAGACGATCTCCTAAACGTTGGCCTGCGCCTTTTTTTTCAGATCTGAGATGCTCCTGCACTATTTGAAGATAAAGCGGCCGTCCGTTTCATGTGCGCCTAACAGAAGTTCACTTCCTGCAGTCGCGAGTGAAGTAGCGTAGGATGGTTTCTTCAGCGAGAGGAGGGACATAAAAGACGAGTCTGGAAACATTTGAACTGCACGTCGGCTCTAATTCTGTCTGACATGTTTTTCTTTTCCTGTGCATCCTCGGCGCTCTTTTCCCCAAGACAGTTAAAGCAGCGGGGATAACCAACCATCCCTGACAATTAGACGCCGATCGGCCGAGCGGAAAAGTGCAGAGCATCTGTAAGACGTGAAGAGTCATTTGTTTTTGTGTAAACAATCAAACCCGAGGGCATGAATGAAAGAAACACGAGTCTTGAATGGGTGTATTTGTGCGTGTGTATACTGTAGGACCCTAATGAGTGTTTTTTACATTATATGAGAACTTTATTCACGAGGCGTCGAGGATGGCATTGCTAGACTGGCCTTTGAACCCTGGATAAACACCATAATGTTAAATGACTTAATGATAATTGATGATTTGTGGCTAGTTTAATGTGCAAAGACAGCAATTGGGAGTTGTTTAGTTGGCCCAGCGTATCAACCGTGTGAAACCTTTACCGTACGTTCACACCGAAAGCGGCGAGAGCACCAAAGTAGGCGAAAGTCATTGATTTTCAATGGGAGCCGGCGGCGTTAAGCGGCGAGTAGCAGAGCGGTGCGTCTTCGCCGTTTTAGGTGTCGAGGAGTTGAAATCAAGTCAACTTTATGGTAATGAGCAGTTCGGCGACGCAGTTCGGGGACAAGCAATCAGAATGTAGAAGTCCACCGCTTGAGACGACAGTCACTGTGAACTTCGGTTCCGACCACACTTGTTCCCAAGAGTTTTAACATAGACTGATTTCACGCGGCCGACATTTTAGACAACGAATTCAAGGATGCTGTGGGAGGAAACCCGGAAGTCACACAGGAATGTTGTGTACCTGGCTTTATATCTTATCAGTGGAGAGTAAGTGACACATATTTATACTTTCACCGCCTTCCGACTGACTCGAAGGTCCGTTCTGAATGAATAGTGAAAATAAAAAGGGACATCAGATCTCATTGTCAGCTAAGTTAAGGGAAATGGCGCTAGTTAGCTAACGCTTCCTTTCCCAAACACACTTTTTAGATGCCGTTTATCAAACTAAAGCTAATGAGCTGCTTCTTTCACTATATTAGAATCGTCACCATACAACATTACGGTTCTGAAATGTAAAAAAAACTCCATTTCCCGTGAACATTTAAGGCAGTGTTGATGGCGTTCTTAAATACCGCTGATTGGCTGTTGTGTTCACCAGTGCTCAACAGACATGATTGTGGTTGGCCGTGACGGTCATCAGTTCACCACACTTGTGACACTTCGCTAATGTTTACCGAGTGCAAACACAGACGAGCGATCCGCTTGATGAGTCGACTGATCTTCACGGCTTTAAAACGCTCCAGTGTCCGTCTATCTGTGTTTGCAATCTTTGAAGAGCGGTTAAATGATGACCTTTACAGCCAATCACAGACATTTCTGTTGAGCACTGGTGAATACTGTGGTAAATCAGCGCTGCTTATGAACACGCTCAGTGTTGCTTAAATGTTAGCGGGAAATGGACGTTATTAAAACATCAGTAGCGGGACAACACTATTACAGACAACACAGGGGTGTGCTACAGGTGACTGCAGTGTTTTATCTCTCACCGGGTTACGTAGGCTGAAGCACGGTGTTTACCTGCTGCCATGAACTGGTCTCTCAGAGGACACTTCAGCGTATTACTCTTATTTGACGTTGTTTGATGCCTAATATGCTTTTAATTGTTTAAATTAAACTGAACTGATTGACATTACAGTGATGTTTACACCATTTCTGCATGTTGAAATCGCGGCAGCAGCTGGAGGTTTGTAGTACACAGCATGTGTTGCTGCAATGTTTACAGTGCTGATCCTATACTTACGCATTTCTTCCCACCGCAGCCTCTCTTTCGTGTTTTAAAATGGTGCCCGTGTGAAATAAGCGTATTCCGGTCGCCGGATTTCCAGTTATTTATAATGTTTTCTTACAGGGATATAGATTTAAAAAGTTAGTGACAAGTTACTGATGTGCATTGATGTTGTTATATATTTATTTCTTTTAAAAAAGCAGGAATTTCATGCGACGGTACAAATCAGTATTGCTGCTTTAGGATATTTCGGACACATAATAGACGACTTGATCTTCCGCTGTTAAATGAAATGATAAAAAGCGGGCAACATTTTCACTCTAGAAAGCATGTTTAACGTGGAAATGTCTGTAATTTGCTGATAATGCTGCAGCGGCTCCTTTAAATACGAGATCAGTGTAGTGAATGTTGATGCCGGAGCTCTGAAGGCAGACAGCGTTGGCGACAGGGCGAACTTTGACGCTCTCACCGCCTTCGGTGTGAACGTACGGTTAGAAACCTCGGCATCTGACTAAACAGATTCAAGTAATAGCTTTTGAGTTTTCCACACTAAGTGCTGATGGTCCATCTACATGATGCTGGGTTCACACCAGACGCAAAGCACTGCGTCACTTGCTCTAGTTTACCCGCGGGATGTTTTTGTTCCCTCTGGTGAAATTTTCACTTGAACTTGTGTGGTAGATGCGATTGATGTTTGTGGAAGATGCATGTTCTGCGTCATTAATTCACCTCTATTCATGCATTTACCTTCTATATCATTTACTTGTGTAGATAATTTCACGTTTTGTGTGAACCCTGCATTAAATGAAGCACTTAGTGTCTGTATCTTCATAGGTGGTCAACAAATTTGAACTCAGCAATGGTCTGTATCTCATTTTCTTCTCAAAATGCTGTCAGTGTGTATGGACCTCAGCAGAGGACACCGTGATATGGGATATGCATGTCCAGCCTATCTTGAGTTTCTTTCCATTCGATATCTTTGTGCTGAATCCTTTTTTATTAGGATTTAAATCTGTTTGTGTGTGTGTAAGTGCAGACGTCTCTCCAGCAGTGACAGAAAGTCCCCATTGACTCTGTGACATCCAGAAATCCCTTTGACATGAGATGAATAGACAGTTTTGGCAGGCTGCCCCACAGTCGTCTTTACAAGACTTCCCCAAAGCACTTTTTTCTGCTATGTACAGTATCTACAACTATACTGTTTTGTGTGTGTGTGTGTGTGTGTGTGTTGATCATTGTCTGTGATTCTTGGCAGGCGTACAAGAGATATACAATAAACCTGCCAATTGAGTGCTTCCCAGTTCCAGTTTCTGAGATGTTATATCCCGTTTTTCCTACTTACAGTAGAAATACCGGCAAGTGCTTGTTGGTCAGTTGTTTTCCTGCTAAAACAATGAACCCTAGAGAGAGGACAGCATGAGTTCACCTTTTATAGAGCTTGCCAGAATTGAACACTTCCAACCGGCTCATCCCGGAGGTTTCTAGACTAGTATTTGGCAGGTACCTATATGACAGCATGCAGATTGTTGACAGACATGTGTCCGATGTACAACTGGAACTCCAAGCTGTCAAGCAGTTCCCCCATCAGTTCCAAGAGTGGACGAAATGCAAGTTTCCAATGGTTAGAGATGTCTTTGGTATAGCCTGACCCTTTGAAAGAGCATCACCCAGTTTTGTTTCCCCACCTGTCAGTGCTCTGACATTGTCAATGTTTGTTTTCACAGCAACAGGGAGCGGCCACGACAGTCTACTGCGCCGTGGCTCCAGAGCTGGAGGGTATCGGTGGGATGTACTTCAACAACTGCTTCCGATGCTTGCCCTCCCCGCAAGCTCAAGACCCCGCAGCCGCCGTCAGCCTGTGGGAACTCAGCGAGAGGCTCGTCCAGGAGAGATCCACCCCTCCTCAGGTGCTCTGACCCACCAACACCAACACCGTTGGATTCAGGCTTAGGATAATCATTGTTTTGAAGGGGCAAGAAACGATTATAAACTGTACAAGGACATTGGCAATCAAGCTCGGAAGTTATCTGAGAATCGGAAGCTAGAACCACATGGGCAGGGACAGCAGATAACGAGAGACAGCGAGAGACTCAATTCAATTGCGTTTCTCTCGTTCTCAAAGGCAGGCGTAGTCACTCAATCCCGCATTAGGGTTTAACTAGGTCTAGATCACTCTATAAATGTCTCCTTAACAAGCAATAACGTTTGAGTTGTCTTTAGAGAGCGAGAGAGGGGGGTCGTCTATACGGTTTAAATGGACACTTGCGGGAATACAAATACTCATCTTGTTTGGAGATCAATCTTTAAGTCTGCTGTACAGATATAAATGTTGTAACCCTACAAAGACATAACGCGGGAAATGTACAATTTGTGAACTATTTACAAAACGTGGTGTCTTGCTAAGAATAGGCCTGTATTGATATCCTGTACACAATATACACGAAGCTGTCCTGAAAGGATGTGAATGCTGTTGTCTTTCTTAACCCCGTCTTGCTAGAGCCTCCCGAACACTTGGTGTAAAACCCTGGGCTAATGTGGAGTATGATAAAACAGCATCTGGTACGAGGGCCGTCAGCGGAGATATCTGGAGGACGTTCCTTTTTATTGTCCAGATTGCTTCATCGAACATGCAGGGATGTTTCCTAATTTCGTCGCGAGCGAGACGTCTGACTTGAAATGGTGAGTCAATAAAAGGGGATTGTGGGTAAGGCTGAGGAATGGCACTCGGGTTGATAAAGGGTTGGTGATATCTCTCGATCCTCCATCCTCATCAGGGGTTGATTTTTTGGAGAGGTTGTGCTTTGTGGCAGTCTTGGAGCCGTGGGTCACCCTAAGCCAGAAGCGTTCCAGTGTTACACTGTCTGTAAAGAAAGACACAGATTCGTTTCAAAATGCACACAATATTTAAAGTCATTCACATCATCAGTTATAGCTCAAAACATTTCATTAAATATTCTGAGTCTTATTGTTTCTAGCACCTCAATCTGCGCTAACAGCACCAAGAAATCTCTCACCAAGGTAAGGGACTTTTCAGAAATTATTAAATAGAGTTATTAATATTGATCACATTATGTGAAGTTTAGTTTCGAGAGGATCACATGCTCAACCACAGCTGAAAATCTTCATTTGAAGGGGTGTACACCCCTCGCCCTTAGCCCTACGCCTTCAAGCTAAAGAGAATTGGGACACCACTACCCCTTGACGTGAACGCACGAAACGAGGGCTAGGGGTAAAACTGGGATTGGGCCTAACTCCTGACTTATAACTAGGGCCAGACGGAATCTGCGGACATTTTTTGCTATGTCTGCGGAGTATTTTGTAAAAAATCTGCAGATTTATGCGGAATGATTTTGGGAGTATCATAACTAAAACCTTAATATATGAAATTAAAAGTAATACCTTTTTAACATTTATTTAATGTTTACAATGCGAATCTAATTAGATCCACTTTATTTGGTAAATAAAGCAAGTCTCTCATATAAAATATCTACTAAAACACCGAAAATAGTACTTTACAAACTGTATTATAAATAAATCAAATGAATATTTTTATATAAGTCAATATTATTACTGAAATTAATTTGAAAACTGATTAAATATACATTTACACACATTTACACAAGTAAATAAAGAGAATCAATGATGGACTAAAAATCTGCTGAAATCTGCGTGCGCAGATTCTGTGTGGCCCTACTTATTACCTGCCTATTATTAATATATTAACTGTTTAAAGGGGAAATGAAGCACTCAGTCAAGTTTATATTATTTTGTACATTGGATTCCACTATAATGAAAATATATTAAACAAACTCGATTAATGTAACCATTTAGAAGAAAACAGCATGTTTTACTCTAGATTTTAGACCTAGGGCGCCGCCATCTTGGAATGTCATTGTGTCTGACGTCACGGGGTTGGTTCCGTTCTCTCAGCCGTACAGATACAGTAGAAGTAAAGGAGACTGTAAAGCCTAATTTAACCCAATGCATGAAGTTGTGGACGTGGAGCTGCTGCAAATACAAGCATCACATGTGTGTCTAATATAAAAGTACATATATTTATTATATTTTTATTTTTCCCCCTTTTAATTACCGATCATTTGATGCGCTTTGATCCACTCTCTGTCTTACGCCTGACTGCCTCTCTGGGCTTCAACCATGATTGTAACGGACTGAACACGGAGACTGAACAGCCTCATTTAACCCAATGCATGAAGTTGTGGACGTGCATCGCAGAGCTGGTGCAAACACAAGTATTTAAGTGTCTTAAGTTGTGTATTTTTCTTTTGCTAATACCTTGCGTTTGTTGCGCTTTGGTCCACTCTCTGTCACGCTGGTGCAGTGCTGTCTGATGAGGGGATTTACATTCAGACTAATGATTAAAATCACACGACTTCAGGCTTTACCAAGTCAGATTATGTCAAGACATATTTCCTTTTCAACTCGATCTTTCAACATGTATGAAGAATAAAAACCTGCCATAAGAAACACCGAACATGAAAAGAGGTGAGGGCGAGGGGCTGTAGCGGTGAAAAGTGAAAGAACCCGCCCCCATTGCGTCAGTGATGTTTCAACCAGGTCCAGTGGTGATGTCATGGGGGTGGATACTTTTACACCTTTTTTTGCGTTCAACCCAAACCAACATCGGCGAGTTTTTCACATCGCAGGTTTTTATCATTCATACATGTTGAAAGATCGAGTTGATCGAGTTGAAAAGGAAATATGTCTTGACATAATCTGACTTGGTAAAGCCTGAAGTCGTGTGATTCATTAGTCTGAATGTAAATCCCCTCATCAGACAGCACTGCACCAGCGTGACAGAGAGTGGACCAAAGCGCAACAAACGCAAGGTATTAGCAAAAGAAAAATACACAACTTAAGACACTTAAATACTTGTATTTGCACCAGCTCTGCGATGCACGTCCACAACTTCATGCATTGGGTTAAATGAGGCTGTTCAGTCTCCGTGTTCAGTCCGTTACAATCATGGTTGAAGCCCAGAGAGGCAGTCAGGCGTAAGACAGAGAGTGGATCAAAGCGCATCAAATGATCGGTAATTAAAAGGGGGAAAAATAAAAATATAATAAATATATGTACTTTTATATTAGACACACATGTGATGCTTGTATTTGCAGCAGCTCCACGTCCACAACTTCACGCATTGGGTTAAATTAGGCTTTACAGTCTCCTTTACTTCCACTGTCTCTGTACGGCTGAGAGAACGGAACCAACCCCGTGACGTCAGACACAACGACATTCCAAGATGGCGGCGCCCTAGGTCTAAAATCTAGAGTAAAACATGCTGTTTTCTTCTAAATGGTTACATTAATCGAGTTTGTTTAATATATTTTCATTATAGTGGAATCCAATGTACAAAATAATATAAACTTGACTGAGTGCTTCATTTCCCCTTTAAACAGTTAATATGATCTTATTTTACCTATCCAATACCCAACTCCTAACATGCTGACTATTAATAAGCAACTAATTAGTAGTTCATTGAGCTAATAGCATGAGTTGTGACTTACCCTAAAGTGTTACAGAACAATTAGCTGAAAACAACAGTACTAATGACACGATGTATAAGCATAAAGTAAAGGCTGCTTGAAAACATTACAGAATTTACATTATAAGTAGGGAACAGTACGCAATGTGATGATAAAAATAGCGAGAGTCTTTTAGATCACATCCCCAGGAAAAATAGGACATCTCTAGGGAATTAAACCAAGAGAGTCTCCTCTATCTGGTGAATCAGGGGTGAATGAGTTTCCCAGGAGTGACATGAGCTGAACCCGCTCTCGCTTGTGTGTTTAGCGAGGCTTTGACCATGACCCGGAACAACTCCATAAACAAACCGCCTGTCACACGCATTACTCGCTCCGACAGAGTAATCGACACATCAAGAAACCAATCATAAGAGAGCCCCGTCCCCACCCTTTCACGCTTGTGCAGCCAATGGAATCAATAACCTGGACCAGCCAGACATGGATAAAAGCAACTGGGGCACATTTCTGCAGCAGGACAAGTCAGGTGGCATTTCAACACACTGAACTCCGCCACAAATGAAACGCGCAAAAGTTGTACAAAATGTAAGCGTGATCTCTTCCCGAGCTGTGAGAAATGTGCAACCCAGCATGTGATTTGAAGAACGGGGTTGTGTAATGCTCAGGGTACACACTCTCCTGCACAAACAGGGTTGCGTAATGTACATGTTCCTCTCTCGGTGCAGGTGGCCTATCTGTGTTTGCTCCCACACACACACACACACTGTATTAGGAGACCATGATGCAATGCAGAAATTGCACATACACAGATTGGGTGTACGATACTGAAAGATAGACAAGGTGTTCCTAGTATTCCTCTTACATTTAAGCAGTGAGCAAATTATACATTGACTATTGGGTCAGCTTTTTTTAGTAGTTTGTAATAAATATACATGCTTCAGTGAACCAGATTCGTACATTTAAATTAATTGCATCTCATTGGTAAATTAAACGTATTTAAGTGTTCAGTGTTTCGAGGGATAATGAGCTGATTCTGACCTTCACTGTAATTTCTGATGGGTTTTATACATATATAATGGATAAGACGATCTGCTGCAGTTCAAGCTGAGCAGCAGAATGGGGAAGAAAGGGGATTTAAGTGGCCTCAACAGCATGAAAGCATGGATCATCCTGCCTTGTATCAGCGGTTCAGGCTGGTGGTGGTGGTGGTGTAATGGTGTGGGGGAGATTTTCTTTGGGTCCTTTAGTACCAGTTGAGCATCATGTGGACGCCACAGCCTAGTATTGCTGCTGACCATGTCCATCCCTTTATGACCACAGTGTCCCCATCTTCTGATGGCTACTTCCAGCAGGATAACGCTCCATGTCATAAAGCGGGAATCATCTCAGACTGGTTTCTTAAACATGACAATGAGTTCACTGTACTCAAACGGCCTCCACAGTCACCGGATCTCAACCCAATAGAGCACCTTTGGGATGTGGTGGAACGGGAGATTGGCATCATGGATGTGCAGCCGACAAATCTGCAGCAACTGCGTGATGCTGTCATGGAGCAAAATCTCAGAGTAATATTTCCAGTGCCTTGTTGAGTCTGCCATGAAGGATTAAGACAGTTCTGAAGGCAAAAGGGGGTCCGACCCGGTACAAGTAAGGTGTACCTAATAAAGTGGCCGGTGAGTATTGACAAAATTTGAGGAGTTTGAATGATTGTAACTGTTTAACTTCCATGTGTGGTCATAGGCATCTATAAAAACGCCTGTCTAACTTTACTTCTAGGCTATATGGAGATGAAAACATCTATTTAGCAAGAAACATGTGTTTTGAACACTTGCGGTGTCTATCGGGGGGCTAGATCTGCTAGTGTTCAGAACGCTGACTGAATATTTCCCTGCGATCATGCATTCGCAATGTTATAACCCATTATAGGGCTGGTCAAATGTATATTAATTATGTTGTTATGGCTTTTTAAAAATGTAATATTCATTCATTTCGTTTCTTTTTGGCTAAGTCCCCCACAGTGGAATGAACCGCCAACTTTTCCAGCATATGTTTCACGCAGCAGAAGCCCTTTCACCCACAACACAACACTAGGAAACACCCATAAATTCTTGCATTCACACTCATACACTACGGCCAATTTAGCTTATTCAATTCCCCTATAAGGGCACCACTGTGGCGTAGTGAGTAGCATGTTCGCCTCACAGCAAGAAGGTCGTTGGTTCGAGCCCCGGCTGGGTCAGTTGGTGTTTCTGTGTGGAGTTTGTATGTTCTCCCCGTGTTGGTTTCTTCCGGGTGCTCCGGTTTCCCCAACAGGAAAACTAATGAATGAATTCCCCTATAATTCTTTGGACTGTGGGGGAAACCGGAGAACCTGGAGGTAACCCAAACGAACACAAGGAGAACATGCCAACAGACCCAGCCTGGGCTCGAACCAGCAACCTTCATGCTGTGAGGTGACCGTGCTGCCCACTGCGCTACCATGACGCCCATTGTTAATATTCATTCATTTTCTTTTCGGCTTAGTCCCTTTATTAATTCTGGGTCGCCACAGCGGAATGAACCGCCAACTTATCCAGCATTTGTTTTACGCAGCTGCAACCCTTCTAGCTGCAACCCATCTCTGGGAAACATCCACACACACTCATTCACACACATATACTACGGACAATTTAGCCTACCCAATTCAGAACATGCAAACTCCACACAGAAACACCAACTGACCCAGCAGGGACTCGAACAAGCGACCTTCTTGCTGTGCTACTCACTACACCACCGTAGCGCCCCCTGTTAACATAGTTATTTTTATTTAATCTTGTTTTGGGAATCAATGGTATTCCGCATAATCCGAACCCTGTATCCGAGGCAAAAGAGGTAGTCGAAAACTACAGCGCTCACAAACAAACACTCTGTACGTATTTCAGATCGAGCGTGTGTGTGGGATTGGAGGTGGGGCGGCGCTCTATTTCTAGTTCCACTCAGTCTCTTCCCTGTTCTTGCTCTCTTTTCTTGTTCTATCTGTTCTCTCCAGAGAGGTGGAGAGGTCTGGGAGAGGTAGAGGCAGTAAAAGTGTCACCGTGTAATGAATGGGCCCCTGATGGAGGGAGAGAAAGAGAGTTGTTGGGGGGGAGGAGGAGGACGAGGAGAGACTGGTTGTTATTTGTCTGAGATTGAGGGAGGATAGCTAATGATGTGAGGCATGTAAACCTGAAGTGGCACTAAACCATTTGTGTGTGTGTGTGTGTGTGTGTGTGTGGGAACCAATGGGACTGTCCTGATCCTGGATAACGGGAGATAAAGTGGGAACACAGATGT
Source organism: Danio albolineatus (assembly GCA_903798035.1). Lineage (NCBI taxonomy): Eukaryota > Metazoa > Chordata > Actinopteri > Cypriniformes > Danionidae > Danio > Danio albolineatus. The sequence continues at coordinate 490,215 of CAIGQQ010030862.1, read as the reverse complement.
AGTGTTTCTGGGCCAGCCAGGTGTCACATACTGTATTGTTTGCAAATGGCTGAACATAGATAGGAAAGCTTCCAGTTCTACAAGGGAACCGCTCGGCAAGGTCTTATCCAGGGGCACTGGGACAAGAGGGATTCTTGTAGCCAACATCCCCTGTTGTCTGATATAATGTTTACTACCTGTGTTGGCTCGCGCCGAAGCAACATTTCTAATAGATAAAGGTCCAAGCTTATCCCTACAGGTAAGGTCTGATCTAGCTGTGGGTCTACCAGGAGCAGTAGATCTGCACTTAAACTGCACTGATTTTACTCTGATGATCTATCGAGGTTACTGTAGTTGTTGTTGTTGGGAGAATCTCAACTTTACAGTTTTCTAATTCTCACAGAGCCACCCTTAAAGACACAGTCTACTTATTTTTTGGAAATATTGTAGGTTCACTTTACAACTTCCCTTGAGTTTCACCTTTTTAATCCATTCAGCTTGGTTTGGTGGGAGCATTCTTATCTTAGCTTAGCATCGGTAATTAGATCAAATCAGACCGTTAGCATCTCAATCTAAAAACTACCAGAGTTTTTATAACAAGGGAACCGCTCAGCAAGGTCTTATCCAGGGGCACTGAGACAAGAGGGATTCCTGTAGCCAACATCCCCTGTTGTCTAATGTTTACTACCTGTGTTGGCTCGCGCCGAAGCAACATTTCTAATAGATAAAGGTCCAAGCTTATCCCTACAGGTAAGGTCTGATCTATCTGTGGGTCTACCA
>CAIGQQ010030862.1:361724-378659 GCA_903798035.1 Danio albolineatus | reverse complement strand
AATAATATTGAGATTAAATTTCACTAATAATTTGAGAAATGACAAATGACAATAAATTAAATCAAAAGCAACGAGACTGTGATGCTGTCTTTATACGATATCCATGCATTTGTCTGAGTTATTGACATTAGTGGTAATGTTTCAGAACAAATAAAGCAAGACAAAAGAAAAATTATTAGACTTTTTTCTACATTTCCCAGCATGCATTTCTGTGAATTAGTGGCTCTAATGCAAACTGTTGAGAAAAATAAAGCAAAAATATACTTGCAATAGCTATTCTACATTTTCAAGAACATTTCCCAGCATGCATTTCTCTGAAATATTGACAGCAGTGTGAATGATTCAGAAAAATAAATAAAAATATGTAATTGCAATAGCTATTCCAAAAATGTTTAACATTTCCCAGCATGCATTTGTCTAAATTATTGACACTAATGTGAACGGCTCAGAAAAATGAAGCAAAAATTATATTTATTTTATTTTTTTACATTTCCCAGCATGCATTTGTCTGAATTATCGACATTAGTGGGAATGACTCAGAAAAATAAGACTAAAACTGTATTGCAATAACTTCTACATTTTTAAAAACATTTCCCAGCATGCATTTCTCTGAATTATTGACATCAATATAAACGGTTCTGAAAAATGAAGCAACAATTCTAAAAAAGCATTAATTGCAATAATTATTCTTTTTTTTTTTTACACTTCCCAGCATGCATTTCTCTGAATTATTGACAAAAGTGTGAATGATTCAGAAAAATAAAGCAAAAATGAAATTGCAATAGCTATTCTTGAAATATTTTTCAACATTTCCCAGCATGCATTTCTCAAAATTATTGACACCAATGTGAACAGCTTAGAAAAATAAGGCAAAAATTGAATTTCAATATATATATATATATTAGGGCTGTCCAAAAATTAATCGTGATTAATCACATCCAAAATAAAAGTTTAACATAATATTTGTGTGTGTACTGTGTATATTTTATTATGAATATATAAATACACACATGCATATACTTGATAAAATGTTGGTTTATATTTAGATATCTAAAAAATATATGTGTATGACACAAATTTTACATTTGAATATGATGTAACTACTTTGATGTAACTTTTTTATATATAGTTTTGGCTTCTATGAATGTGTTTATCACATATACATAATAAATATATATAACACACACACATATTATGTCAAAACAAACTTTTATTTTGGATGTGATTAATCACGATTAATTTTTGGACAGCCTTAATATATATATATATATATATATATATATACATATATAAAATTTTCCCCCAAGTCTTTGTTTGAATCATTGACATCAGTGTAAATGTTTCAGAAAACCATTCGATTGTAATAATTATTCTATTTATTTTTTACTGACTAATTACTGACACCAGAGTAAATGCTCCAGAAAAACAAAGCATACAAATTCAATTGCAATAACTATTCTTCACTTTTAAAAACAGCATGCACTTTTCCCAGCATGCATTTCTCTGAATTAGTGAATGATTCAGTAAAATAACCCGCATTTTAATTGCACTGACTATGCTAAATGTTTTTAAACGCTTCCCAGTAGACATGTGCTGATATTCAATTCTTCAATATATGGTGATAATGAACACACACAATACTGATATCAAGAGCTCTTCAAAATACTGTGAATTTATACTTATTACTTATTACTTTTTATTTATTATACAGACTTTTAGAGTTGATTTTAGGAACAGTTAGACTGCATTTGTGGTCACATTCATAGCATACTTATATTATGTTGAACTGACTTAAAACTGCTTGCAAAATTAAGTTAGAACATGATTATCTTGGTTTAATAAGTTATAATGAGCTAAAACACATGCTGTCATGATTGCTTGTTCATATAATACAGTATTTTACAGTGTGCTAAAGTAACACAATGCAGCTCAGGTCAACATCGTGATAATACCATATACCATGATAAAAGCTTCAGCAATGTGATACCGTCATCAGCTTATTTCCCAGCATGCATTTGTCTGAATTGCTGACACTAATGTGAACGGCTCAGAAAAATAAAGCATGAATTAAATTTCAATCATTTTTAGATTTTTTATATGGTGATAATGAAGATGCACAATTATTTATTTATTCAATCATTCATTCATTCATTCATTCATTCATTAATGATTTATTTATTTATTTATTAATGATTTATTTAAATATAAGGCTCCAATAATATAACTAAACTCAAAATAAAAGCTTTAATTCATCTTAGCTCATGTTCATTTCTGAGTTAACACCTAATAATGCATTAACATAATAGTCGTTATTAAAGAGTGCAGTTATTAACTAATACAACTGAGTTTTTAAACTAATATTAACATAAATCTGCCATTTTTATCACTGTCGATATTAATCTATTAACTAATATTTACTAATATTTACTTGTTAACCCTTGTGCACTTTAATTAGACTGAACATTAATTTACTCTGAACATGATAGAGCAATACACTAGGCTTGCCATTACACCTGTACTGTAAACATCCTGGCTGCCTCACATTAAGCTGAATCAAATTAACCTCATTAGTCCACTGAACTTATATTATGTTGAACTGACTTAAAACTGCTTGCAAAATTAAGTTAGAACATGATTATTTTGGTTTAATAAGTCATAATGAACTAAAACACATGCTGCCATGAGTCATTGTTCATATATATTTTACAGAGAGTTGAAGCAATGTTTAATGCAGCCAACATCATGATAGTATCGTATCGGGATAAACTCTTCAGCAATGTGATACCGTCATCAGCTTATTACCCAGCATGCATTTGTCTGAATTATTGACACTAATGTGAACGGCTCAGAACAATAAAGCATGAATTAAATTTCAATCATTTTTAGATATTTTTATATGTTGATAATGAAGATGCACAATTATTTATTTGTTCGTTCGTTCGTTTGTTCGTTCGTTTATTTATTTAAGGCTCCAATAATATAACTAAACTCAAAATAAAAGCTTTAATTCATCTTAGCTCATGTTCATTTCTCAGTTAACGCCTAATAATGCGTTAATATAATAGTCGTTTTTAAAGAGTCCAGAAAAATAAAGCAAGAATTAAATTTAAATAATTTTAAGTATTTTTTATATGGTGATAATGAAGATGCACAATTATTTATTTATTTATTTATTTATTCATTTATTTATTTATTTATTTATTTTATTTTTATTTATAAGGCCCCAATAATATAAATTAACTCATAATAAAAGCTTTAATTCATCTTAGCTCATGTTCATTTCTTAGTTAATACCCAATAATGCATTAACATAATAGTCGTTATTAAAGAGTCCAGTTATTAACTAATACAATTATGTTTTTAAACTAATATTAGCATAAATCTGCCATTTTTATCACTGTCGATATTAATTTATTAACTAATATTTACTTGTTAACCCTTGTGCACTTTAATTAGACTGAACATTAATTTACTCTGAACATGATAGAGCAATACACTAGGCTTGCCATTACACCTGCACTGTAAACATCCTGGTTGTCTGACATTTTTAAGCTGAATCAAATGAACCTCATGAGTCCATTGAACTTATATTATGTTGAACTGACTTAAAACTGCTTGCAAAATTAAGTTAGAACATGATTATCTTGGTTTAATAAGTCATAATGAACTAAAAACAAATGCTGTTATGATTAATTGTTCATATAATATTTTACAGGGAGTTAAAGTAACATCTCAAGTCAACATCGTGATCGGGAAAAACGCTTCAGCAATGTGATACCATCATAATCTCACTACCCAGCATGCATTGTCTGACTTAGCTCAGGATGGCGCCTTGTGATTACGACACTCACTTTTAATCCACGCTCCAAATATATATAGGTAAATAAAGGAATGCCTTTGGAGCTGAGCATGGGCTGCCGGCAGAGCCCAGCGCGTCTGATATGATTAAAGATATTAGCTTGTATGTAGATGATGGAAATGTCAATATGCATGAGTTGAACTGTGATTTCCTATTGTTGACCTGGGATGAGAGAGAGAGCGATACTGTGACAGAAGACAACTGTATTATCTGTAATAACCTAATCAGGATCGCCCGCAACCAATGATTAGGGCACATATGGTGTCAATACCCCGCAGCTGATTGAATTAAGTGGAATCCTGTGAGTGTGTGTGTGTGTGTGTGTGTGTGTGTGTGTGTTGATTTGTGCGAGATGCATGTTGGGTATGGAGCCGAGGTGTGAAAATATGCACGCAGTGTGTAATGAAATCCACTGACTTCATTCACAAGCTGAAATTAAATGTGTGTGTGTGTGTGTGTGTGTGTGTGTGTGTGCCGTAATGCGGACTTTCATCAGAAACTGCATTAAATGTGCTTGATAATGATTTCAGATTCACCTCACAGGAAAAACAAGACAAAATGAGTCTTAAATCGTTCGGGATTTACAAATACACTACCACATTTACGGTTCGCAACGCTCGGCGAACGCTTTAAAAAGATACTGGGTTGTATTGATTCAATGTTGGGTCAAATATGGACTGATTCAATGTTAGGTCAAACTCAACGTTGGGATTTTTTTTTCATTATTAAATTTGAATTGTGTGTTTTTAACCCAACTACTGTCTATATTTGACCCAGTTTTGAGTTATAAGACAACCCAGCATGTTCATTTTATTATTATAATTTTTTTGAGTGTACTGAAATATTTTTATTACTGAAATATATTTTTATATTAAGCTTTACTTTAGCTCGGTAAAGCAGAAACCAGGTGTAATTTTTAATATGCAATATATCAATCAATCAATCAATCAATAAAATAATAAAATAAACAAATAATTATTAATAATATAATCAATAATTAGTAGTATAAACATATTTAAATAATTATTAAAGTTATAATAAAAGAACAATACAATAATAAAACAGTTTTTTATTCCAGCTTTATTGGAAAAAAATTAAATTAAATTAAATTAAATTAAATTAAATTAAATTAAATTAAATTAAATTAAATTAAATTAAATATTTTGTTTCCATTAAAGCTTGAACTACACTGCAAAATATGACCATGCAATGATTACTTTAAAGAGCAATTTCTACTTAATTTAACACATAATACTGAGTTTTATTGGTTATAAACTGCATGAATACAGTGAATTGACTCAGTAAAACGCTCGACGAACACTTTAAAAAGATACTGGGTTGTATTGACTCAGTGTTGGGTCAAATATGGACTGATTCAATGTTAGGTCAAACTCAACGTTTGGATTTTTTTTTCAATATTAAATTTGAATTGTGTGTTTTTAACCCAACTATTGTCTATATTTGACCCAGTGTTGAGTTATAAGACAACCCAGCATGCTCATTTTATTTGTTTATTTTTTTGAGTGTACCGAAATATTGCACATATTTTTGTATTAAGCTTTACTTTAAAGCAGAAAACAGGTGTAATTTTTAATTCGCCAAAAATAAATAAATAAATAAATAAATATAATTGATAATTTAGAATATAAAAATGTTTAATTTAATTTTTAATAAATATTTTAAATATTTAATTTTAATTTTAATTATTAAAGTTACAAAAAAAGAACAATACAATAATAAAAATAATAAATAATAATAAAAGAACAATACAATAATAAAAGTTAAATTAAATTAAATTAGATATTTTTTTCCAATGAAGATGGAACTAAACTGCAAACAATAATACCATGCAATTATTACTTTTAAGATCAATTTCTACTTAATTTAACACATAATACTGAGTTTCTTTGGTTATAAACTGCATGAATACAGTGAATTGACAGCTTAAAAAAATAAATAAAGCATAAAAGGCAGGAACTCCACTATTAAAAAATTATATCCTGCAATAATCAACTTTACAGAGCTAAATCTAGCTCACAGTACCTGTAAAATGAGTTTTATTCACATATATGAGTGAATCGTGACTGGAGTAAAAGCAGTGATGTGTGTCTGTACGTGTGTGTGTGTGTGTGTGTGTGTTTCCACACCCCTGACACTGATGTCATTAAGCAGTTTGTGTTTTGACCTCATCAAACAGAAAAGCCATGAATTACAGACTCGGAGCGATAATTCCCCCGTTCACAGCCGCAGAAAAGTGCTCTGGTAATGCAGGATGAGTTTCTGCGTCATTCCTCTGATATTCAAAGCATCATTGTGCTGATGTTTTCAACAAATGCCACACACACACACTCTGTTTCCAGCTGTGAAGCCACATCCTGTTTGCTGTGACAGTGAGAGGAAGCTCAAGACACTCGAATAATTATTTAGCAGTGATGAATAAAGGACTAAAAAGGTCGATGATTTAAGAAACATCTTCTAATCTGACATCTGCATGGCGGAGGTGACTAAGTGTGAGGTTATGACGTGCAAACAGTGTGAAATCATAAACTTAAGGTGCTTAAAATATCAGATTTGCTTGGATTGATGAACTGTAATTCAATAAATCTAAATATTTCCAAAACTGCTGATATTATTTAAACTACTCATATTTCCAAAACTACTGATGTTATTAAAAATATTCATAATTTTAGAACTACTGATGTTATTAAAACTATTCATATTTCCAAAACTACTGATGTTATTAAAAATATTCATAATTTTAGAACTACTGATGTTATTAAAACTATTCATATTTCCAAAACTACTGATGTTATTAAAAATATTCATATTTCCAAAACTGCTGATATTATTCAAACTATTCAGATTTCCAAAACTACTGATGATATTAAAATAATTCATATTTCTAAAACTACTGATGTTATTAAAAATATTCATATTTCTAAAACTACTGATGTTATTAAAAATATTCATATTTCTAAAACTACTGATATTAAAGCTACTGAGATTTCTAAAACTAATGATATTAAAAATATACATGTTAATAAAACGGCTGGCATTTTTGAAACTACTCATAATATTTCTAAAATTATTGATATTAAAAGTATTCATGTATCTTAAACTATTGATATTAAAACTACTCAGATGACTAACACTACTGATATTTTAATAAAACTTATTCATATTTATAAAGCTACTGGCATTATTAAAACTACTCTATAGTAATTGATATTAAAGATATTCAGATTTTAAAAACTACTAATATTATTAATAAATACATTCATATTTCTAAAACTACTGATATTAAAATTATTCATATTTCCAAAACTACTGATAGTATTACAATTATTCAGATTTCAAAAGCTACTTGCAATACTAAAACTCCTCATAATATTTCTAAAATTATTGACATTAAAACTACCCAGATTTCCAAATCTACTGACATTATTAAAAATATATCTTCATATTTCTAAAACTACTGATATTATAACTACTGAGATTTCTAAAACTATTGATATTAAACGTATACAGCTTTCCAAAACTGATATTATTAAAGCTATTTCTGAAATTATTGATATTGTTACTCATAATATTTCTAAAACCACTGATACTATTACTATTCAGATTTATAAAACTAATGACATTAATAAAACTACTCATAATATTACTAAAACTACTGATATTTATAGTATTCAGATTTCTAAAACTATTGATAATATTAAAACTACTCATAATAATTTTAAAACTATATTGATATTAAATGTATTTATATTTCTAAAACTACTGATATTATTACAATTATTCACATTTCAAAAACTACTTGCAATACTAAAACTACTCATAATATTTCTAAAATTATTGACATTAAAACTACCCAGATTTCCAAATCTACTGATATTATTAAAGCTATTTCTAAAATTATTGATATTGTTCCTCATAATATTTCTAAAACTACTGATATTAACAGTATTCAGATTTCTAAAACTACTGGCATTATTAAAACTACTCATAATATTTCTAAAACTACTGATATTAACAGTATTCAGTTTTCTAAAACTATTGATAATATTAAAACTACACATAATAATTTTAAAACTACTGATATTATTAGCATTCAAATTTCTAAAACTATTGATATTATTAAAACTACTCATAATCTTTCTAAAACTACTGATATTCACAGTATTCATATTTGTAAAACTATATCTCTATCAATCTGATGCAGAACTAGTCGAGGGTAAAAGGTAGAAAAGAGGATTATTAATTGTCAACGGTTTCTATGATCTGAGTTATGGTAATCTTATGGAAGAGAATATTCGGCTTTATTACTCTGATATGCACCTATAGCAGATTTAAAGGCGACTGTTGGTTTTATCAGAATGACGCAAGAATAAACTCGAAATTAATGATTAACTCAAACCCGAACTAAACCATAAGCGGTGAGACTGAACAATAAACGAGATTCATTCTGCGGAGAAATGTTAAAAACGGGAAAGAGAAAATAAAGCATGTTTGCTCTTAAAAGCGGGTGGTATTATAAAGTCGCTTTGGTTTGTAAATTAATTACTTTATATGTTATTATCGAATATATTCATATTTTAAATCTAAAGGCGCGTTAAAACAGAACAAGCGCGTTTAATATCTATTAATTATGAAGCTGTGTGTACTGTCATGACGGGTTGTTTGTGATTAAAAATAATTGTATCTTCAAGATGTTAATTAAATTACGATTTAAGTAGATGGCATTAATGGGATAATATAAATCTTAATGAAACAGGAGCGATCTGTCACGCGGCAACAAGTGAAATGATGAACTTTCCGCAAAACTATGATAGATTAAAAATCTAAATCTGCTTTATTTGCTTAACAGAATATGTGGAAATAAATACTGAGTGCGCTTTCTTCTATAAATAACACAGGTGTGTTTGATTTAGCATAACATTTATTGAATTAAACGTGATGTTTCAGTTCGTACAGTCAATTAATCGATGTCAAATATTAAAGCGTTCATTAATACATGTTACACATGTTGGTGATGTTAAGTTCACGACAGGTTTTATTTCCCACCTGATGCAAATAAAATATTTGAGTATTCAATAATGTAATAATTATATTTACAGTCAGAGACAAACCCTATAAAATAAGCGCAGCGTTTCGCCAAGAAAACTCCTCATTCTTCAATCATACAATACTCTTCTCTTTAATGAGAATTATTATAAACATTGAACAGTTTGAAATCGGTCCAGCAATATGTGGAGTGACATATTCGTCAAATCGAGTGTGTTTCTTGACAGTTTCACACTGAAATAAGTTACAGTCGTGATGTAATGTCTCTATAATCACACAGACTCGGTGGTGGTGTGTGATCGCGACAGGAGAGTGTGTCGCATGATGGATGAAAAGACACTTTTTTGCTCAGAGTCCCAAAAAAGTGTACGAGAGCAGACAATGGGGAGATGAACGTTCAGGTCAAAGAGCCAACATGACCAGCATGTGGAGCCGCGTCTGACGCACAAATAAATACAGCATAGAATGAGTCCATCACAACAACAACAACACAACAACAGCATTATCAACAACAACACAACATGATGCGAAATCAACGTGAATAAAGTCAGTGTCGCTCATGAGCGCGCTCGTTCAGGGCACTCGCCAAACCAGCAGGTTAATATCGACAACAACAACAAAATAAAAGTCAACTTAAAGTTACGCAAGACATGGAGAAGGAGAAATAAAAGCAAACGAAAAGCTTCAACGGAAACGTCCAGAAAGTCTCTAAACTCTAGCGGGATGAAATGTACAACATACTGTGTGATAAATCTAAACTCTGCAAAAAAAAAGAAAAAAGTTTTAAATTAAATTAAGAACAGACAGCAAGTGCGCGCCCGCTACTCCGCGCGAGACAACACACGCGCGCGCGCGCCTGCCGAACCCGTTCAAGAAGTGGCGAGCAGAAACTCACATGAAAAACTCCGGGGACGACGGGTTGTTGTCGCTGCTGGAGCCGTTTTCTCGGAAGCCGCTGCTGATCAGCTTCTCGTATTTCTCCTTGTACGCGTCGCGCTCGCGCACCAGTCTGGAGATCTCCTGCTTGAGGTGGTCCACCTGCTGCATCAGCTGGGTCTTCTCGCCCTCCAGCACGTGCCTCTGCTGCACGCGCTTGTAGCGGCACGATTGCGCGTAGCCTCGGTTTTTCAGGGTTCTCCTCTTCTGCTTGAGCCGGATCACCTCCTCCTTGCTGACGCCGCGCAGCTGCCGGTTGAGCTCGCGCACCGACATGGTCACCAGCTGCTCGTCCGAGAAGCGGTCGTCCAGGTGCATGTGTCCCGGGTGTCCGGCCGACGCGCCGTTGGACTGCGCGCCGGGCGCCGCGTGGTGGTGGTGGTGCCCGGTCGGGTGGTGGTGGTGGTGATGGTGGTGGTGGTGCGGCGCCCCGTTCTGCGCGGCGGCGGCGGCGATCACCGCGGACACCACCGCGGCGGCCGAGCCCATCTCCTCGCCGGCCATCGCGCCGCCCGCGCCCGCCGCGCCGCCGAACTGCTGCCCGCGCGCATAGCCGTCGAAGCTCTGGAGCTGGTGACTGCTGCTGATCAGCGCCTCCACCGCGTCCTCGGGGCTGAAGCCCAAAGCCTCCGGGTTGAGCTGCTGTTGGTAGCCGGTCATCCAGTAAAAATCCTCCAGGTGCGCCTTCTGCTCGCTCCCGGAGCCCGGGCTGGGCGCCGAGAAGCTTGGGGAAGGGGGAACCGAGCTGCAAGGCGTGCTCATCGGGGTGGAAGACAGGGATCCCCCGGCGATCAGGCGGCTGCACTGGCTGATGCTGCGATCGGGCTCCACCGGCTCCTTTTTCACTTCAAACTTCATCAGATCGAAGTCATTAACATATTCCATGGCCAGGGGACTGGTGGGCAGGTCGGAGCTGCTCATTGCCAGTTCTGATGCCATCCTTTTGCTGTTGACAGTCCTCCAAAGGGGGTGAAGAGCAGCTGTCAGAGTGGTCGGGTTCGGGACAGCGTGAGCCAGCGTGATTTCTTTATTTAATTCTTCAAAAGCGGAGAAAAGGCTTCGCGAGCCGCCGCCGATTTATTTGTCAAAGTGACGCCGGTCTCGCGCGCGGACGCAGGAGCGCGTGCGTCTCCGGTTCCTCTGTCTTTGTGCGCGAGTGTGGACGCGTGCGTGCGAGTCCGGCCGTTTAACACCGCATGGCGCTTTTCTCTCTCTTTTTTTTTTCTCTTTCTCAATACTTTCGTTGAAATCAAGACCGTAACATGTGTGTGTGCGTGCGTGTGCGCGCGCGCGTGTGAGTGTGTGCGCGCGTGATTGGCAATCGGACGCTCGGCTGGGAGGGGAAGAAGAAAAAAAAGTACTCCGGGCTTGTTCTAGACTTTTTAAAGGATCACCGAGCATACGAGTATAAAAGCAATGCTGAGTTTTATAGGCGCCCTGACGTCAGGTTTGAAATACGAAATTGACTCGGACTCGTAGCCAATCGGCTCGCTCAATCCGGGACTCATTTACATACGAGAGCAGAAACAAAAGTTTTCCGAACTGTCAGAAGTGACACGCGCTTTAACCCTTTCCGGACGCGCGCCCGCTTCGGACGTTTCAGACAGGTAAAGCTGCACGCGCGGGTTTCCTCTGTTATGCTCGTGTATGATCTGAGTTTCTGACAGACATGATGAGGAGCGCATTTAATGATGATGATCACTGAGACAGTCTTGAAAATACACCATTAATACAAGCATATCACTGCGTTTAAACCACTATATTATTATTGCTAGCCTATTTATTAACCTGTTTCCACTTACAGAGCATGTTAAAATCTACATTGGCACGCAGTATTGTTTTACTTACATCATAATACATAGTACTCATGTACAATCGTGTTATTAATAACATTAAGACACAAAACAGACAAATGAGTGCACTTATAAGACGTGTAACCGCTAAAGCATAGCAAACATCCACATGTTCGCCACAGAGCAGGCTTTATATGTTGTTTTAATGTGAATATATATTCATTTGTCCCGTATTCCGAGTGTCCGCTGTCCCACAAAGCGCTTCTGAAACTCAAGAGCGCCTCCTGTCGGCGCGCGCAGGTTTATGAGGACAGCGAGCACACTCAAAATCTGCACACACAGCGCTTTTACACGACATTAAAATAGGGTTTATTTAAAATACATCGTTCACGTGTTTACTGTAAAAGATGTAACAGTATAATTAGGGTGGCTTTTTAGTATTTTAAATATATCATTAAAATAATGCAGTGTCTAGCATATGATTCTTGTAATCATCCACCAAATATAGTAATTTATTTGTATTTATTCATTAATCTATTGGTTATAGATATGATATGCCATTGATTTAGGTGTGTTATGCATAATATTAGTTATTGACATCTTTAATTGTAGGTGATTTTCTGATTTGGGTGACAATTCAGATTAATAAACGTGTGATTATTTATATAATTAATTAATAATACATAATTCACTCATAAATAAATAATAAATTTATAATATTAGCATTATTATTTGCATTTATCAAGCTGCTTTAAAATGTTTACATTTTTATTAACGATTTTAGTGCATTTTTAATGTTTAATATGTGCATATATTTAATATAATCAGAATAATTTATTAAATAAATTAAATATTTCATTAATAAATAAAATATTCAGGTTGTTTAATTTGATTTCATTTAACAATTATTTTAAACAACATAAAAAAGTGTTTATTTTTCAACTTGTATTGTGAATATCATGAATAAAACTGAATATTGATTAATATTTGCATCATTTTTTCCTTCATTCACATTCCTGTCAGTGTAATACAGCACGTAATCATCAGAACAGCTCGTAATTACACATTGTTCTTGTATTTAATTACAGTAATAGCATGCAATATATGCATCTCCAACACGTGAACGTTAATGCCAGTTAATAAACGTGTGATTGTTTATATTAATAATTAAAAATAATTTACTCATAAATAAATAATAAATTTATGATACTAGCATCATTATTTGCATTTGTCAAGCTGCTTTAAAATGTGTTTACGTTTTTATTAACTATTTTTAATGTTTAATATCTGCATATATTTAATTTAATCAGAATAATTTATTAAATATATTAAATATTCATTAACAAATAAAATATTCAGGTTGTTTTATTTGATTTCATTTAAAATTTATTTTAAACAACATAAAAAAGTGTTTATTTTTCAACTTGTATTGTGAATATCATGAATAAAACTGAATATTGATTAATATTTGCATCATTTTTTCCTTCATTCACATTCCTGTCAGTGTAATACAGCACGTAATCATCAGAACAGCTCGTAATTACACATTGTTCTTGTATTTAATTACAGTAATAGCATGCAATATATGCATCTCCAACACGTGAACGTTAATGCCAGTTAATAAACGTGTGATTGTTTATATTAATAATTAAAAATAATTTACTCATAAATAAATAATAAATTTATGATACTAGCATCATTATTTGCATTTGTCAAGCTGCTTTAAAATGTGTTTACGTTTTTATTAACTATTTTTAATGTTTAATATCTGCATATATTTAATTTAATCAGAATAATTTATTAAATATATTAAATATTCATTAACAAATAAAATATTCAGGTTGTTTTATTTGATTTCATTTAAAATTTATTTTAAACAACATAAAAAAGTGTTTATTTTTCAACTTGTATTGTGAATATCATGAATAAAACTGAATATTGACTAATATTTGCTTCATTTTTTCCTTCATTCACATTCCTGTCAGTGTAATACAGCACGTAATCATCAGAACCGCTTGTAATCACACATTGTCCTTGTATTTAATTACAGTAATAGCATGCAATGCGTCTCCAACACGTGAATGTAACGTTAATGCCAGTTACACTCATTCATATTGCAGTTGAAGTAAAAACAAACGCTGTGGGTTTCTTAATAAACAGCCTTTCAGTCCTGGAGCTGCATTAGCAGACAATAAAAGCAGCGATTCTCACAGGAGATCCGGCTCTCTCGGAGGAGAAACGCGCCAGGAAGACACGCAAACTACAAAGCCGCCAGCAAACACACAAAAATAAATACAAACCCACAGTTTCCCAGGAGGACAGAAATCCTCTCGCAGTCTCGGTCGCCGTTCTTGGGGACCCAAACCGAGAAAATCAACATATTATTTCATTAATTAGATCAGCCAACAAAAGCCTTCGGAGGCCGTTCAAAAGCACTGAATAAATATTGAATTTGCGTCCCTTATGATTGTGTAACTGCTCAACAATCAAGAGAAATAAAGACTCGCAGATATGAGGAACAAATATAAATGTGCTTAACTACAGCAGATTCTTCAGGGCGACGCTGCTGCTGCTGCTGATGATGCTGATGATGTGTGTATTATTACTGTTCAACAATGTTTGTCGCTTTAATGCTTTAAATGTTGACTCTGAGAGGTATTTTATGGATGTGTGTAACTGTAATTCAGTGCAGAACATTTATTATAAGTTATACAGGATATCTAAAGGCAGTAAAAACAAATCTGGGTTATTTAAACACAAATCTGGGTCAAAAAATGTTCAAAATGTCAAATAAAATATAATGTCATGTAAAATAATGAAAGCAAAATTAAATAAAAACTATATATGGATATGTATGCATGTATAAAATATAATGAACATGTCTATATTTGAACTAAATTTGGGTTAAAACAATCCTTAAACAAGCCATACAAAAACGTCTGGGTTATTTCAACACAATTTTGTGTCAAATATGGAGAAACCCAACTGTTAAAAATGTCAAATTAAATATAATGTAATGTAGAATAATATAAAATAAAACTAAAACTATAAATACACATGTATGCATGTATAAAATATTGTTTAAAAAATGGATTTGCCCATATTTAAAGCAAATTTGGGTAAAAACAGTGCTGAAATATCCAAAAAAATTCTGGGTTATTTCAACACAAATTTGTAAAATTTGTACGCAAATAAGCTATAATGTTACTTAAAATAATATATAATGAAACTAAACTAAACAAAAAATATATAAACATATACATGCATATATAAAATATATATTTATAAATGGGTTTGCCAATATTTAAAGCAAATTTGAAATAAATTCTGAAATATCAAAATATTCTGGGTTACTTCAACACCTCCAATAAAATATAATTTAATATAAAACAATATATTTAAAAACAAAACTATACTAGTATAGTACTATATATACACACATATATGCATACATAAAATATTATTTAAAGAATTGGGTTTCTCCATATTTGAGCCAAATCTGGCTTAAAATAATCATTCAATGTTAACAATATGGGTTATTTTAACACAAATTTGAGTACAATATGGAGATATTATGAAATAAACCTAAACAAAAACTATATACACATATATGTATGTATAAAATATTAAGAAATTATGTCTGTCCATATTTGAACCAAATTCGAGTTAAAACAATCCCTGATTTCTAGGTTATTTTGACACCTGCAATAAAGTATAATGTAATATAAAAATATTTAAAAATAAAACTAAACTAAAACTATATATGTATAGTAGGTTTGTCCATATTTAAAGCACATTTGGGTTAAAAGAATTCTGAAATTAAAAAATTCTGTGTTATTTAAACACAACTTTGTGTCAAATATGGAGAAACTCAGCTGTAAACAATCTCAAATAGAATATAATGTGATATATGATAGAATAAAACTAAACTAAAACTACATACACATTAATGCATGTATAAAATATTTAAACAAAATTGGGTTGGTCTATATTTAAAACAAATTTGGGTTCAAATTGTCCTTCAATATAAACAAACTTATAGTCTATTTCAACACAGATTTGGGTCAAATATGGAGAAACCCAACTGTTAAAAATGTCAAACAGAATATAGCATAATGCAAAATAACATTTTTAAAAATAAAACTAAGCTAAAACTATATATACATATGATAGCTTATTTAAAATATTAGAAACATTGAGCTTGTCCATATTTGAAGCAAGTTTGGGTTAAAACAATCCTGAAATATATTTTAAAAATCTGGTTTATTTCAACAAAAAATTGGGTCAAATATAGAGAAACCCAACAGTGAACCATGGCAAATAAAATATAGCATAATATAAAATAACATAAGATAAAAGATAATCTATTAAAAATATTATGTTTCAGAGCACTGTTCTGTATGAAATCTTGTAGAAATGGTTATATTAGCACACAAATGTCTTTATATTCTATAGTTACAAGCATTCAGGAATTGGTTGAAATCCTTCTTCAATGAAAGGTGCTCTTAAATGCTGATAGATTGGCTCTCGAGTCTAGTTGTGTTGTATGTTTGGGTTCACCAATGGAAACTGGAGCTCAGATCAAACGCAGCTGCTAATTGGAAACTAACAGGCAACACTGATTGTATGAAATATTAATGTTCTGCTTCGGCTGTGGGCTGAAACTCAACATACTGTTTACACGAACTAAACAAACCAGATTCAGATTTTATGCACGGTCATGATTCATAGTTCAATTAATGTCACTTTATCTGATAAAACAGCAGTGTTTACTAGGTTGTGCTTGTCAGAGATTAATTTAATGATTTGCTTTAAACAAATAAACTACATAAACGTTAGAATGAATGATGCTGAAACTACACTTTACAAATATTTGTACCATTTTTAGTAGGTATTTGTAACATAAAGGTTGTTTTGGGTTTGGTTTGGTTTGGTTTGGTTTGGTTTGTTTGGTTTGGTTTGGCTTGGCTTAGCTTGGCTTAGTTGGCTTGGCTTGGTTTAGTTTAGTTTAGTTTAGTTTAGTTGGCTTGGTTTGGCTTAGTTTGGTTTAGTTGATCTGATTGGTTTTAGTTTTCTTGGCTTGGTTTGGGTTTAGTTGGTTTAGTTTAGAGGATTTGGTTTGGTCTAGTTGTCTCGGCTTGGTTTAGTTGGTTTTGTCTAGTTGGCTTGGTTTGGGTTTAGCTGGCTTTGTCTGGTTGACTTGGCTTGGTTTAGTTTTAGCTGATTTGGTTTGGTTGGGTTTAGTTTTCTTGGCTTGGTTTGGGTTTAGTTAGTTTAGTTTAG
>CAIGQQ010030862.1:298983-314913 GCA_903798035.1 Danio albolineatus | reverse complement strand
CTCAGACCAGCCCGTCTGGCACCAACAACCATGCCACGTTCAAAATCCCCTTTCTTCCCCATTATGATTGGCTGATTAGAAATATGCATTAACAAGCAGTCGGACAGGTGTACCTAATAAAGTGGCCTCTGAGTGTATATCACAAATGGTACTTTACTACACACTCCTAACCCTTCATTTTGCTTGGCACTACCTATAAAACAGTGTAAAACCCTTACACAAAACCCCAAACGAACCCGTTCAGTCTGATCTCAGGCTAATTTTCAGGAGTAAACGTGCGCCTCAGAGGTGCTTATGGGTGATTCTGAGCACATGGCATAAGCTGGCCGGCGAGGCGCGCAGTAAAACACAGAGCTAATGTAATTATGGGAGGTTTTTTTTCCGAGTGTCAGAGTAATGAATGAATGAAAGCCGGCGTTAAATTCTCCGGCGTCTGCCAGCTCACGCGTCCACACTTCTGCCTCCGCCGTTTACACTGAGCTGGCACCATTAATTGATGGTATTGCCAGTAAATTGGCAACAATGAAAAGACAAATTATGAGCAGGCGGCGCGGTATAGAAGGAGGATTTACAGTATTTGAATAATTTAAGGTGCCCGTGGTTAATTTGACAGGATTGTTATTCTCGGGAAGGCCCCGCTGCTTGAAGAATGAAGAAACGGCCCCGCTAATCAGCCGCTCTGCCAATCAATACACAAACGCACAACGCAAATTAAACTGTAAATTTGGTTAGAGGCTGGTAAATATTTAGAGAGAGAGACAGAGAGAGAGAGAGAGAGAACAAGGAGACAAGAGAGAGAAAATGAGGAGAAAAGATGAGAAAGATGAGGAAAAACAAGGAGAAAAAAAGAAAATGAGGAGAAAAAAAAGAAAACAAGAGGAAAAAACTAAGAAAAAAGAGAGAACATGAGAAAAACAGAGAAAAGAGAGAAAGAAAACGAGGAGAATGAGTGAGAGATAATGACGAGGAGAAAGAAAAATGGGAGAAAATGAGAAGTGAAAATTTGAAAAACTATTTTAGAAAATTAGGAGAGAGAAAACTAGGAGAAAAAGGGTGAGACAAGAAGGAAAAACAGAGAAATGAAGAGAAAAAGAGAAAGACAAGATGACATTTATTACTGAAAATGAAAAAGAGAAAGACGAGATGAGATTGTTGTTGATATTGATATATGTATTGATAATATGATATTGAATGTTGATATATATGAATAATATGATATATTGAATAATAAAATAATATATTGGATAATATATTATTTATATTTTTGTTTAATTATTATATGTATAAATCTGTATATTTTTTTCACTACTACTAATTAATGTTTTTTTTTTTATTAAATATGTATGTTCTTTTATTTTTATGGACACTTTTAAAATGATTTGGCAATACATTTGTAACATTTGTAATGCCAATAAGCATTTATTGAATTGAATTGAATTGAATTGAATTGAATTAACAAAATGAGAGAAAATGAACAAAGAAAGAAAATGATGAGAATAGAGATTAAATGAGGAAAAAGAGTAAGAAAATGAAGAGAAAGAAATAAGACAAAATAAGAGAAAAAACAGAAAACAGAGGAAAAAGAGAAAATGAAGAGAAAAGTGAGAAAGAGAACAGGGAGAAAAAGAAAGAAATTTATGAGAAATTAGAAAAAATTAGGAGAAAGAGAGAAAACAAGAAAAAAAACAAAGAAAACAGAGATAAACAGAGATAAAGAGAGAAAATGAGGAGAAAAGAGTGAAAGAAAACGAGGAGAAAGAGTGAGACAAGGAGAAAAAGAAAATGAAGAAAAAAAAGAAAATGGGGAGAAAGAGTAAAAATGAGAAAGAGCAAAGTAAGAGAAAATACAAGAAAAACAGATAACAAGGAGAAAAGAGCAAAAGTAAAAAGACAAAAAGAGAGAGAAAATGAGGAGAAAAGAGAAATAGAAAGAGAGAACAAAATGACAGAAAATGAGAAATGAGAGATTGAGAAAGAAAAAAAAAAGAAAATGAGAAGAAAGAAAACAAAGAAAAATAGAGTGAAAATGACGAGAAAAGAGCTAGAAAGAGAGAAAATGAGGAGAAAACAGATAAAAACAAACAGAAAACCGGAGAAAATGAGGAGAAAAGAGTGAGAAAGAGAAAATGAGAAGAAGAGAGCTTTATTAGTATAACTTACAGTATTGTCAAAGACTTACACAAATAATGAAGCAGCAATCACATAAGACACACAGAAATAACAATAAAAATCTGTAAAATAATGAAGAACAAGTACATGAGAGAGAGAGACAGACATTGAATAATAATATGATACATTGGATAATGATATATTATTTATATATTTTTTAATTATTATATGTATATATATCTCCTTAATTTAATTTAATTTTTTTTTTACTACTACTATTTACTATGTTTACTGTGTTTTACATGTATTATTATTAGTAGTAGTATATATGTAAGTTCTTTATAAATGCTTTGGCAATTATTGAATTGAATTGGATTGAGAGAGAGAGAAAATTAGAAAAAATAAAGAGTGTCAACTAATAAATCCTGAAAACTGAATGAAAAGTCAGTGTGTGTTTGTGTATGTTGAAGCTGCATTGATGGCAGAGTCTCAATAATCACGTCTCACACACACACACACACACACACACACACACGCTTGTTGACCTTGACAGACTGAAGTGAAATGAGCTGTAGATCCTCACCTTTATTCCACTTATGAGCTGAGGTTTATTTATGAAATCAATTTATATGCAGCTCTAATGTGCTTGGCGACGGTAAACAGCGCCGGTTACTGTAGGCTAATGAACTGCATTACTGGGCTCAAGAACTCACGTCAAAACCACACTCAAACTGCACCAGAAGAGGGATGTTTTGTACATGTTGGGTGTTTTTCTAGTGGTCAATCTGTCAACAATAAGAAAACCCTCAACCTTCTCCTCAGCAAGGGCATGAATCAACAAATACATCAGGGGTGTGAACCTGCACTGGTCTTACGGTTCGGTTACGGTTATCATGCCATCGATTCGGTTCAATCTCTGTGCATCACGGTGCATTGACGATGCTTTCCATACACAATTATTACTTAGAACCACAACAACTCATATTAAAATGTAGAATTTATAAATAATGTGTCACAAATCATATATAGTTATTATTTTTGTCAATAAAAACTGTTCTACATACATTACGACAATAGATAAACTCTTCTCACACTCAAATTCATGTAGATAACGGTTACATTTCCCACACACTTTAATACAAGTAATACGACTTACTTTGAGCATGATCTGGGCTGGTCACTTGAAGATCTCTCCATCCATAATCAGGATCACTGACGTCAGGAGGACCTGAAGGAAACCCAAACCAACAAGTTGTAAAAACATGCAAATTTCATAGAAATAGACCTTATCTTATTGCTAGTTTCAGCCCTGCAGCAAGATTAAATAGCAAATGCATTTGTCCATTTGTATGCACATGGGCATGATGGTCTGAAAAGGAGGTGTGTTATGGCACATTGTTCGAGGCAACTAACATAAACTGTTAATCGATTAAAATCTGCTCTAAAGTCTTATTTGTTTGTTTTTTTAAAGGGCACCTTTGATGAAAAATCTACTTTTTAAGCTGTTTGGACAGTCATATGTGTAGGTATAGTGTATAGAAGGTCATTTCGGGCTGATCTAAACACACCCAGTCCTTTTTTTTTTTTCAATTTAACAGCATAAAAACGGTGGACCAATTGGAGCGGTTTTGAGATTGACTGCAACTTGACGTAGGCGTGTGGTCCCCCCGCCCACCGAATTGATTGACAGCTGCGTATTAACATGTCTCCGTAGTAACGTGTATAATCATATCAACAAGACAGGACGTGCGCAAAGCAACCGGGAATAAAAGGTGTGTTCAGTCCGCGAAGGTCATTAATCACCATCGAATGTGATCAAGAGTGAGTTTCACAAGTTTAACACGTGTTTAAAACAGTGCATGTGTGTAATGAACTACAGCCATTTACTTCAGCTTTACTTCATCAGCACAGCCGTGTGTCAGCAAAAAAGACGCTTCAATCTCGGTTTGTTGACATTAAATCAGTTTTATTGTGTACATTATCATAACATATCCATACAGCAGTGGAGATTAACCCGTATCCTGTCACATTTGCTTGCAAAAGCCGGTGCTGTCTGTGTGTACGCGCGCGCGTGCGTGCGTGAACGAACTCTATAACTGCATTGTGTGTGACTCATCGTTGCAACTCCTCAACAAACACATTAAACAGTCTTTGGTAAAGTTCTTACTGTTGTATTTCTCAAACGTAGTGAGATCTGCTTCCCTTACTATGAGTAAGATTTTTTATTTACATTTTTTTTTGTATCTTTTTTAGGTGTAAATTGTAAAGAAATCTGTGTTTTTGAAACAAATAAAGACAGCAGAAGTCAATAATTCACTTGAATTATTCAGCCTGACATGTTCACTGCTCCAAAATACATAAAATGTTTCTCAAAATAAAATATATTGTGTTCAAAGGGGGAAAATGTTTTGTTTTTTAGCCAGACATTTAAAAAGAATATATTTTAGAGCAGTAAACACAACACCGTCATACCGTGAAACTGTGATATTTTTATCCAAGGTTATCATACTGTCAGAATCTTATACCGGCCCATGCCTACCCGGAGGAAACCCACGCGAACATGGGGAGAACATGCAAACTCCACACAGAAATGTCAACTGACCCATCCGGGGCTCGAACCAGCAACCTTCTTGCTGTGAGGCGATCTTGCTACCCACTGCGCCACCGTAACGCCCCATATACCATTAAGAGAATAAAGACACCCCTTTTAGACCATGCGCCAGAAGCGCCAACTATTTTTCCCGTCCTTAAAACGGCAAAAACTAGTCCTAAGTGCACTTCAGACCATGTGCTTAGATCATTAAAACACAGCCCCCAATGTTCAAACTCACTTCTAAGCATTACACCCTCAAGCGAGATCCTCAGGTCGCTTCAGGGGGTTTCGAGTGCTTTAAGTGGATCGTAATTCACAATGGATTAAACCATCTACGAGCGAATAATGACCGAATTTAAACCTCATATAACCCAGCCGTCATATAGCAACGATGCTCAAAACTTGTCAAACAGAGTGAGCAGACTTTTTCGATCTCTTTGTCCGAACTCCCCAGCAATTAAAAGACCAAGAAATGGTGCAACACTCGGCTAGTTTTTCCGCAGCTCTCCAAACCCTTATCCCCCCCCAAAAAAAAACTCAGCGTAGGTCGCATTTGAGGAAGTATAGGTGCTGGATATTTCTTTCCTTGTCAGAACAATTGACAGACAAGGTCTTCCAATCTGTCCCCTTTAGCACTACCTAGGGACCCTCAGTGAGAAGGACAGGGTGCGGGCCCCTGGAAAATCGCACTTCTATCTTTGTTCACACTTTCCATTTCAAGGGCTATTTATCTAATAAAGTCCCTGACTCTGTCTCTGCTCACCTCGACCTGCCGGTTCCTACCTGGCACCTTTAATTATTTCATGCCTAGGAGACAAGTTTTAACCAGAAGTGGCAGGGAAGGTTGTCCCTGACAGCTGGAGATTATTAAAGTTACAAACGCAGGGCTGAGCTGTTGTAACAGGTCTCTCTCTCTCTCCAGCACCGCGCGCAAAATAAGGGTCGAAGTTTAATTTATTGACTGCAAGGGAAGATCAAGAAGCGTCTACTAGCGAGTGTCTCCGAAATGCACACACACACTGGGGCCGAGGGACTCGAGCAGACGCACCTAGGGAGAAACATCACTTCTCTGAGACGTTCAACACACACACACACACGCGCATGCAGAAAGGTGCTTCATTAGAGCCGTGTTTTTTGGTGGCGCTCAACCCCCTGGTGACACGGGCAACTGCTGGGTTTGACTCCGACAGAAATAACAACAAAAGTGCTTGTAGCAGTTGCTGGAGATAAGCGCGGCGAAGAGGGGAACAACACACACATCATAAATTTTGAATTCATGTCCCATCTGTGCCCAGCTCACGCCACCAGACTAATGACAAACACACTCAAGTTTAGGATAAAGTAAATAAAAATAAGTGCATTTATACCGGTTTGGCAGATATACAAGCGGCGAGACGCGTGACGCTTTTGAGCGCTGGTGTTTTATAAATACGGCGCTCTATGAATATATATCAGAGCCGTATATGTTCACATCTCCAGCCGTACGAGCGGAAGAAGGCGAATGTCACAAAACCATGTTTGGGGTATATTTCAGAACGGCTTAAAATGTGACGTGCAAAACAGGAATTTCATTTACCAAATAACGACTTTTACAAATTTTTGCAACTACGACATTTTCTAGAATCATCCCTTAAGGATGGCAGAATTCGTCTTGATCTTTCTGACATGGAAAAACAATTGTATTTTTCATTTTCCCTCAAAGGGAAGATATCTTCTTTTACTCAGTGTAATCTAATTTATGGTGTTCCTTAGTTATATGGGAGAAAGACTGTGAAACAAATTTTAGTGAAGAAGAATGGCTTTCGGTCTGTTCTGGTATATTTTTTGAAGGTGCCACAATATCAAACCACGAGCAAAATGTTAAATTTTTTACAGAACTTATTTAACACCAGTTCGTCTAAATAAGATATTTCCTAATGTTTCTCGGAGTTGATTTAAGTGCAGATCCAATGTTGGTACTGTGATGCATGTATTCTGAGACTGAAATCCACTGGAAAGAAATCCACAAATTAGAACAGAAGATTATAGGTAAACCTTTTGCCGTATCTACAGCTATTTATCTTCTCAATTGTACATCTGCTCTACACCTTAGTCATGGATTAGAATCTGTGTTACAATTTTGTACATATCTAGCAAGAAAATGTATTCTTCTGTTGTGGTCCTCTCCTAACACTCCTTCAGTCAATATGTGGATAGATCAGATTGCCATTTTCTTACCTTTGGAAAAGCTGACTTATGATTGCGTCAAAAATCTGATGATTTCTGGCATATCTGGAATCCTCTGTGGGAGTTTTTGGAGAATGTATCTTGAAAGACTATTTTTATTTTATTTTATTTATTTATTTATTTTCTATTTATTCACCTTTTGTTTTTACCCTTCACAAAAGACTTGAATTACTAGCCGATGGACGATTGTATAATAGATGGCTATATTATTGTATATGATGACATGAGACACCTATACCACTGTTCTGTGATTGTAAATCTTTAAATAAATGTTATAAATAAAAATAAATAATAAATAAATAATAAAATGTGACGTGCAAAAGTATATTCATGGCAACACTTGAGCTTAAGCAGGACCAACTCTTAATATTAACTAGTCTACACAGAGTCTGAAATCTGAATGAAAGCTCCACAGATTTCTGCCCATTTTTGAGCCCGCACTGCGGGAAAAAATCTGTTTTTTCTTGCTTAAAAGCATGTCGTGTTTCTAGATCAAATATCTTTCATTTTTTAAATCAAGAAGCAATTTCTAGACAAGTAAAAATATTATGTTTTTAACTTAAAACTAATAATAAATAAAAAAAATAAAGATAAAAAATAAAAAAACTAATAAAGGGGTGAGTAAAATAATCCTGTTTTCAGCTTGAAGACAGGTTAATTTTACTTTCTGCATTGGCAAATTATTTAGCTTGTTTTACATAAAAACTCACTTCATTTTTAATGATTGTTTCTGAAAACAAGACAACGTTTTACTGATTTGAGAATTAGGGCTGGATGATATTGGAAAAGTGATTTTAATTGGATTTGCACTGTCAACCTTAAATAAAAGAGATGAACTTATTTTATTTTTAATCAAGTTTTCGGTTCTTATACTCTTTATTTAATATTAATTTATTTTTTACAAAATTATGCACAGAAATATTTTTAAAATTCCAGATTTTACATGTTAATTGAGATTGTGTTATTAAGATATATCGGCTGTTTATTAGCACATATAAAGCAGGTCCCACTTTATATTTAGTGTCCTAACTAATATGTATTACACTGAAATTTAAAATTCGTTAAAACGCACTTACTGTGCAAATACACGTTTTTACATTGTGCTTGTGCTTCATTAAATACCTGCATATAATTACATCTGTAATCAGTTTCTCTGTTTACATTTATAATTACACTGTTGACCATTCCTAACACCTTAACACATCTCTAAACCTACACAAACCACCAAATGTGTCCCTAACCCTACCCCCGTACCCCACCTCAAGAGCACCAGAAGTGTTCTGCGATACATTATGAATGCTTTAAGTACAGTATATTTATATTTTGATGTAAGTTCATAGTAGTTAAGGACACACAATATAAAGTGGGACCATTATGGCATGATATTATAGTAAATCCCTAATCCAACCCAATACCTAAACCACAACTACTAACTTATTAATAAGCACTAAATTAGGAGTTCACTGACCAAAAAGACATACTCAATGCTTCATAAATAATGAGAGTTATGCCTTAAAATAAAGTATGACCAGGTTAATTTTACAACAGGAATATGGAGGGTAAAATTGCTTAAATGTCATAATAGTAACGTCATTTAAATCAAATCATCCTAATTTTCCTCAGTAAAACCCTGAGCTCTTCTTCATGAGAGTTCCCCAATATTGACATTGGTAAACATGTGCAAACTTGATGATGTTGCGCACAGAATGGCAGACACGCGTTCGCCCGGAGGCCAGAATATTAGTGATTTATAGACTTGAACAGCGATTAGCGCATTAGTACATTCCTCATGTCATATAATCACGACAGTCATGATTTCTGCAGGTTTTCTCAGAACTGGCCACTCTTTTAATCAGCTCATGTTTTAAAGCAGGGGTGCCCAAACTGTTTCTTATAAAGGGCCTAAAAGCAAACTTGATTGAGGGCTGTGGGCCAAATATATATACCAAACTGTATATATTAAATTTGCCATGCATCATTTTCTGATTTATTGGGGAATATTTAAAAAAATAACTAGAAAATGTTGCTTTAAGTCATATGAACTAATGCAGGGTATTTTAATTATGAGCTTATTACAGTAAAAACATCAACAATCCTATTTATAACACAATGGAGTTCAATGCAGAGTACACTGGTCGAGCTGCTCCTGCCTTTACCTTGATTTTCTCACAGATATGTTATGCATTGTCTTCTATCTGACAGTATTTACATTTTAAAAGTCTGATTCATCTACAACGTTTTATTGAATCATTTAATTTCAGTCTGCTTTTTTAAAGATCAGCAATAAAACAAAGAAACAAAACATTATATTAAATTGGTAAAGATCTCTGTCAAAGGCATTGGCCCCAACCACCTCCACATCATTCTCCCTCACTTTTAAGATGGGATGGTGGGCCAAATCAAAGGTTACCATGGGCCAACTTTGGCCCGCGGGCCCTACTTTGGGCATCTCTGTTTTAAAGTGTTTCAAAAACACTAGGACAAATCAGTTTTTTAGATTTTATTATGTAAACAAACCCTCAGATGAAGAAAAAATTTAGATCAAAAAATGGTTTATAATAAAAAGAGAGGGCGCCACGTGATTCGCTGATTACAAATCTGCATCAACGAGCAGTTAGACAGGTGTACCTAATAAAGTGGCCGGTGAGTGTATACATATTTTTATATGCATTTAATTCTATTTAAAGTGTTATTTATCAGTCTTTTATTACATGAATGCACTTTAGTTTTGTTAATGAAAAACACTACTGAAGTCTCTGTAAAATGAGCGTCTTTAATTACAGGTGCAGCACAGCAGTGGCCGTCGAGCTTCTCATTGTATAAATATATCCAGTGATTACAGCGGAGAGAGAAAGAGAGAGAGAGAGAGAGAGAGGGGTCTATGGCCGAGTGTAATTAGATTAAATATAATTTAGTGTTATGGAGCACTGTTCAATAGGTTTCTCACTGGCTTTAATGAGCTGTCATCAGTACAATACAAATCCGTTCTCTCTCTCTTTCTCTCTCTCTCGGGCGAGCACAGAGTCACATCACTATATTTAATCCCCTGCAGTTAGGCTAATATTATCGCCCCATTCCCACAGCACTGATTTAGGTGTGTGTAGGGGTCGTTACAATGAAAAATAAACCCCCCCACCTGCCTGCGCCTATTCATTTCACCCCCGCTACATAGACAACTAACCTAATCTGACTCAACTACGCATTTAATATGGCAACTTTATGAGCGTACTTTATTCGCAAACATGTACACAGAATGAGTCGATTGCTGGAACTAGCCATGCTTATTCATAAAAACCCCTAGCAGATGTGTGTGTGTAAACAGAGAGCGTTCTGGAGGAAGTCTCCTGGTTCTGCATGGGAATTTGTGAATGTCGTGCCTTTGCCGTTGTTTGCAGAGACGCACACAGTCTTGAAGAGCATCTTCTTCTGTTTATCTTCACAGAAAGGTGTTTGGATGTTTCTAGTTTTAGACTGGCTGGCATGTAACAGAGAAAAATATACTATATTTTTAACAATGATCCTTGTTTATTTTAGAAACGGCACTGCACTGCAATGGGAAATGCTGTTTATTGTTTGTTTATGGACGCTGTTCTTCTATAAATGCAGTTTTCTTATCAATAGGGTCAATAAAATACGGTATTATCACACAATATTTACAATATTAACTCTTCCTCTTCCTGCATTTTTGTTTCTTGACAGACACCGACTGCACTTTTTGTTGATTTTCACCTAAATTTGATGGACAATGAATATATTTGGCTATAAATATGTCAGATTTCGCAATTTTGCGATCGCTGAATCCAAAGTAAATTCAATAAAACGTCACAATTTATTTTGCAATCCTGCAAAATTCTTAATTTAAACGCAAAAAGAAGTAAATATTGCTCTTCCGTCTGCTTTACTGAGGTCAAGTTGCTTTTATATTCACATTTAGGGGTGTGAACGTGCACTGGTCTCATGGTTCGGTTACGATTATCATGCCACCAATTCGGTTCAATCTCTGTGCATCGATGATGCTTTCCATACACAATAACACACAAAAAGAATTATATTAAAATATATATTTTAATATAATTATAACAGAATGTACATTCACAGAAGACAACGTAAGCATTTATAGCAAATAAACTAATGTATATATTATCCCGCTTGCTTTCTGAGCGCTGTCAAGCGAGTTCTTATACTCCTATGATAGGTCATTGTCTTCACCCGCTCAGCAGAAAAGGCTGCAATTGGCTCTACAACTTTTTTTATTATTATAAGCTTTGAAACATTACATAAATAATACAAATTCAGATTTAAACTATATCCAGGAAGATTACAGGACTGCAAAAATATAACCAGAAATAAAAATGAAGCAAAAACATAACAGGTGGGAACAAAAGAGATAAAGTATTTATTTATATATTATATGTATTATTATATGTATTATTAACCAGTAATAACCGGTTATGATCTGTAACTGAACCGATTTATCTGAGCATCGAAAAAAACAAATCATTTGGACACCCCTATTCACATTGGTTCCTTTTTAAACACTGACAACCATGCTACTCTGAATATTCGGTCTGAAATAGCAAAGATTGGCGTCCGGGCAGAAACGTAGAATTTATCCAAAATGTTTCCGCCTGGGCAAACCAACAGCTTTTAGTGATGTAGGAGGGGAAGAGACATTAGATATTCTCCTTGTTTAAATATTTCTATATTGATTTGTGAATTTGTTTATATTAGTTCATGTTTAATTATTTGCTATTTTTGTGAATATGTTATTGTTGTATTTACCCTATTTGTCTGATGTATGTAGTAATGTGAATTTTGTTTTCCCCCTTTGTAATTTAAATGAGCTCATCCTTTCCTTTATAAGCCAGGCTGTTTCTTCATTGTGGAGGTCATTTTGTGTTGGCTGGTTGTGTTGGCCTCATGTTTTATTTTTATTTAGTTATCCATATTATTTTGAGGACTTGTGTCCTATTTTTTTTTTGAGAAATAAATCTCAAATGGACGATTTTTGGCTTGTGTTCTGTTTACTTTGACCCTCGGTCCCTTACAGCACACTCTCAGAAATAAAGGTACCAAGTTGTCACTGGGGCGGTACCTTTTCAAGAGGTACACATTTGTACCTAATGGGTCCATATTAATACCTCAAGGGTACATATTAGTACCTAAAAAGTACAAAAGTGTTCCTCTTAAAATTTTTAGGTACTAATATATAGGGCTGTGCGATAATACGATATTTAATCGTGGACGATAAGAATTACTGCACGATCCACTTTTTCAGAAGAATCGTTGTATCGCCATACAGTATATAGTGCAGTGCTTCCGCTACATTCATTCTTCCATGACGGGCGCCTCACCTAAATTCATCCCGCCACGACTACTACTACTTCTCATTCAAAACATTCACTAGTCTGTCGTTGTTGTTTTTTTTCAATAGCGGGTTATAATCGCACCAAAACGTATTAAAAGGTAAGTGAATTATAACAGCGGCAACTTTTGTGTAACCATAGTGCTGTGCGTCATTTGTTAACCCTTTAAGGTTACATGCTGACAGGGCTGCGCGATGCGTGAGGCCAGCATACAGGCGCAGCTTTCAGTAAAGATGAACAGTTTCCATAAATATACTTTACAGATAAAGCTCTACGCTTCGGCATACAATGACTTTATCTTGCTGGAGTTTAAAGCTGCTTCACTTTACTTCAGGACGCATTAATGCCGCTCTGTAGGTTTATTGGAGACATTCGTTAATACGTAAATATTCATAGCAAATCTAAATGTTGGAGACATACGCGTTACAGAAACGCACTAAATCACACTTCAGCAGCGTTTATTTGAGGGCGCAAGAAGTTGTGTGCATGAACGGAGGAAAAAGGCGCGCAAGCGGAGACCCGCATGCTCGTATTACTGTACATAAATGTGATCTCGCCCCGTAAGACTGCGCTCACGACATTTGTCACTGAAATAACACGGACCGTGGTTGGCATGAAAAGCATCCCAAATGAGGGGCCAGAGATGACTTTCAATATAAGTGATGATGACACAACAGGGGCGCCACGGTGGCCTAGTGGTTAGCACGTTCGCCTCACAGCAAGAAGGTCGCTGGTTCGATCCCCGGCTGGCCCAGTTGGCATTTCTGTGTGGAGTTTGCATGTTCTCCCCGTGGTTGCGTGGGTTTCCTCCGGGTGCTCCGGTTTCCCCCACAGTCCAAAGACATGCGGTACAGGTGAATTGGGTAAGCTAAATTGCCCGTAGTGTATGTGTGTGAATGACAATGTATGGATGTGTTTCCCAGGGATGGGTTGTGGCTGGAAGTGCATCCGCTGCGTAAAACAAATGCTGGATAAGTTGGCGGTTCATTCCGCTGTGGCGACCCCGGATTAATAAAGGGACTAAGCCGAAAAGAAAATGAATGAATGAATGAATGACACAACAGCAATATAACAGCCCATATGCTGTATTCTGCTCCTTAAGACTACTAGTTTTGTTAACTTTAAAAAAAAAAAGCCATTTACATTGTTGAAGGTGTTGCTGAGGATCTGTCTAATAAAGATTTGTTAGATTTGTTAAATGTTCATTTAGATGGTAATTGCAAGTCTTGTTGATTGTTCTTCCTTTGCAGAATAGTATATTTTAATATTGGGACATTCGTTTAGTTGTATTGTACCTGTGTAATTTGCAAAATAGTCTTTAAAAATCAACTTAAAAAAAGAATCGTGATAAAAATCGTGAATCCCCCAGAAAAAATCGTGATATGATATTTTTTCCATATCGCCCACCCCTACTAATATATACCTTTGAGGTACCAATATGGACCCTTTAGGTACAAATGTGTACCTTTTGAAAAGGTACCACCCCAGTGACAACTCTTGTACCTTTATTTTTAAGAGTGCAGAACACAATGGCCAATCAGGCCAGAATGCCTGAAACGAACGTTTTTAACATCTCAGTATCGATTGGTACTAAATTCGAGCATCGTGACAACCCTACCCACAACACAGTGTAGGAACGACATAACAGAACATTTTAGCAGTTTTCAAACCTCAACTTTTCCAAACCACAGTAAACCGGTTCCCGTCCCATGCCTAGTCACGAATAGCTTCAGTTTGAGAAACGGCTGCGCTCCAAGGTTAAAAACACACTACAGCAATAGCACAACGGCTCCTGGAAATCAGTATTATGGTAATTCTCAAATAAAGTGGAAGAGGTAGTGCGCTTTGCAGTGTGCAGTCGGTGCGCCGGGATAGTCAAATCAGTGACAGCGCTTTGATGGTAAATCTCCTATGTGAAAAGCGAGAGTGGACCCTTCACCGGAGTGTCTAACTAATCGTCATCTTGGTCCAATCAGCTGTCATCTCCCGCTTAAGAGCCCGAACCCCACGCCTGTAGTCAAATTGCTCAGCTTCACCGGACTGTCCAATTACATCTAATTGTTATCAGTAGGGGGGTGCTGGAAATCTGGAGGGGGGGGGGAGGGGGGGGGGGGGGGTGGGGAGCCTGTATGGGGCTGACAGCGGAGCTTATCTGGAAAACCGCCGCTGTCATGTTCTGCAAATGCCCCCCCAAGCCCACCTCTCACCAGCACATCATTCCCCATCCACCCCCCGAGATCCTAAACTTTCGGTGCTCTCTCTCCAGTGCAGCGAGACAGTGATCTAATTGAAGAGCTCTAATGACAGGGTTTTGCATTGGAGCATCACTGTCAGAATGAAGCCTCTCTCATATTAGGCTCTGTCTACATTTTAGAGCGTCTCTTCTCTTGTTTTTTTTTTCTGTGACTGCTGTCTTCGGACGCTTTGTTTTAAAGAAATGTGTTGGAAATTATGATTCGAAGTCAAATTATACTGAATGCATATATTCGTCGTTAAAAATGAAACCGATATTGTTTAAATTAAATGGAAGAGGACATAAATGTTACCAAAAAGTGGAGGAAAACATTGAATAAATGTAGAGGAGAAGCTGTCACTCAATATAGTAGCTGCAGGAATGAGTCCTAAGAAGAAGTTCGAGAACTAATAGAGTTTGTTTACTTTAAAATGTGAATGTTGAATTATTAAAGTGAAATGATGGTGATTGGCATTGTTGATTGATAGAAGTAGTGATCAGGGATCAGCCTTTTAAGGGACTTCATGATCCAATCTGATCTCAGGAGTAATGATCCGATTCCAAAATGATTCTTATCCTACGCTTTTCCATGTGAATGGTGAATTATTCAGTTGAAATGATGGTGATTGGCATTGTTGGTTGATAGAAGTAGTGATCAGGGGTGGGACATTTTAGGGACTTCATGATCTAATATTAGAGGTGTGAACCTACAGTGGTCTCACGGTTCGGTTCGGTTATGATTATCATGCCATTGATTCGGTTCAATTGGATATCTCGGTGCATCACGGTGTATTGACGATGCTTTCAATATACAGTTTTATATTTTCTTCACGTCACAATAATTCTTGTATTAAAATGTATAAATATATTTATATACTATTTGTAACACAGTTTTGTCCTTTAACACAAACAGTCAGATATATAAACTGCACCTTTAAAAACTCAAGTACACGCACAGAACAACATAACAGCATTTATAGCAGATAAACACATGTAAATATCCTGCTGGATGTCTGAGCCTTGTCTAGTGAGTTCGTTCTTACACCCCTATGATTGGTCACGCGCTCAACAGGAAGGGCTGTGATTGGCTCTAACGCTCTGGTGCTGTTCACCGATGATAAACACTGATAAACGACAGCGGGGATCACAGCTGATCCATCATAGACGCGTTGGAGAAAACTCTACAGACACGCACTGTATCCAGAAGTATCGCTGTAACCGCAGAGAGGAGAGGAGAAGTCACGCCAGCAGGTCAGATGGGCCAGAGAGAGAGAGTAAAGGATTACTTTCATTTTCTCAATGGCAGTGAAATAGGGGCTTCTGCTGTGTCAGTGAAAGTGTATACAGTAAGTATATATATACATACATTTATATATATATATATATATATATATATATATATA
>CAIGQQ010030862.1:222557-232878 GCA_903798035.1 Danio albolineatus | reverse complement strand
ACACAAACACACATAAAACACAAACAAAAATACACAAAATCTAACACAAACAAAAATAACAAAACATTTTACACAAACACACATAAAACACAAACAAAAATCCAACACAAACGCACAAACAAAAATAACTAAACATTTAACACAAACACACAAAAAAACAAACAAAAATACACAAAATCCAACACAAACAAAAATAACTAAACATTTAACACAAACACACATAAAACACAAACAAAAATACACAAAATCCAACACAAACGCACAAACAAAAATAACTAAACATTGAACACAAAAACACAAACAAAAATACACAAAATCCAACAAACCCACACTAACACACAATCATCTATATATCTATTACTATTAAAACACATGTACTTTCATCAAGGACTAATATGACTTGCTGTTTGTCTCACTAGTGTAAACCTGTTTTGTTGTTCTCCAGAAAAACTCTTAATATGAGTCATGCTTCATCCCATGTTAACAGAAAGTGGAAACTAAGATGTAATCGTACACAGTGGTGCTCACCTCAAACAGCCGGTCGATGGGTGTTGCATTCTGAGACAGCAGGTCCACCTTCTGCCTGAAGGACAGTCTGTTTCCTGACCCCTGTGGACAAAAGCACACATTTGTTGTGTGTATTGCCTCTTCTTGTTGAGTCGCTGAATGCCTTCTCAGTTGTAAGTCGATTTGGACAACAGCGTCTTCTAAATGACTAAATGTAAACGTAAAAAGAGCAGGTCTGGCTCACCGCTGTGTTGTGTTTGAGGTTTCCCTGGCTGATATACTCGACCGCGGCCTCGAAAGACGTCAGACAGTAACTCAACTCATCCTTGCTGGAGCTCCGAAAGCGGAAGTGCTTTATATAACTCAGATTGGCCATCCTGAGGAAAACAGCAGAGGGTCAAGAGTCTGCACGAGGAGTAAATAAACACCTGATGTGTGAAACTCACCAGTTGGGAATTTCTGTTTTGATGAGCAGATACAGAATGACCAACAGCAGATCATCGGCACACATGGACTCGATGCTCACCGCTGGAAGACAACAGAGGTCATCACAACCATTGAAAAGGCTTATTAAAAGCACACTGTGTACTTTTGGCCACTAGAGGGCGTGTATTCACAATAAACAAAGGCGTGTTTTAATGAGGGTTTGACTGAGTGTGGAATCATAGGAGTTGTGGTCTTCATTATTCTACCCTGTTTACTATAACAGGTGACTGAAGGCAGACAGAAAGACAACAGAGGTCATCACAATCATTGAAAAAGCTTATTAATAGGCACAGTGTGTACTTTTGGCCACTAGAAGGCGTGTATTCTTAATAAACAAAGGTGTGTTTTGATGAGGGTTTGACTGAGTGTGGAATCATGGGTGTTGTGGTCTTCATTATTTACCATAAAAGGCTGAAGGCTGACAGAAAGACAACAGAAGTCATCACAACCATTGAAAAAGCTTACTAAGTGTACTTTTGGCCACTAGAGGGCATGTATTCACAATAAACAAAGGCCAATTTTGATGAGGTTGTGACTGAGTGTGGAATCATGGGAGTTTTGGTCTTCATTATACTACGGGACTCCTGTAGAAATCAGTACAGTATTCAACAATTATTAGTATATGGAAGAGTATGAAACGAGAGAAACGCTGAAGCAACTGCCAAAAAATATATAATAAAAAATCCAATCTTACTTAAGAAAAACATTTAGTTTAGTAAAGTAACATTTTACTAAACATTTTACTCTACATTTAGTTTAGTAACGTTTAGTAAAGAAGACTGCTGGATATGAGGAAATGTGGAACAACAAAATAAAAATAAAATAAATAAATTTATTATTATAATATTTTTTGTTCTGAAGCAGCTTTACAAAAATGTCATTAAAAAGGTCATATACAGTTAATCTACAGTTATACAATATCAATGTACTTTTTCAAAATAATCAAAAATTTAAAAATAAATAATTATAAAACTTGGCAAAAAATGAGAGATTATGTATAACTGTATCTGTAGATTATGTATCTTTTTTTTCTATAGCCCGTCCCATACAATGTTTGGATTACTATTAAACAAACCATAAATCAATAAACACTCTGAAATTACTATTAATTATTTTGCAAATTACAGAAATGGGAATGATAACTAGTATTACAGTAATGAGGATTTGTTTACAATGTAATCTAGCTAACTTTTAGGATACTTTTGATCTAACCCATAACTAGGGCCAGACAGAATCTGCGGGCATTTTTTGTTATTTCTGTGGAGAATTTTGTAAAAAATAAAATCTGCGCAATTATTTTGGGAGTATCATAACTATACTATTCCTTTACAAACTGTATCGTAAATAAATAAAATGAACACTTTCATATTATAAAAACTGAATAAACATACATTTACACAAGTAAATAAATAGACTCAATAACGGGCTAAAAATCTGCGAATTTATGTGCGCGCAAGTTCCGTGTGGGCCTACCCATAACTTATTTTGTTACTTATGGTTTTAAAGCATAGTTTGCAATTCAATTGACAGAACATTACATATATTTAAAGAGTAATTTTATACTGTGAAATAAAGATATGAACAATTTGAAACTCATTTTCATACTTATTTTAAAAAAAAAGTACAATCAAATAAGAGTTATTATAGATAATCTACAACAATTACAAATGATAGATCACCATTGAGCAATTAGTTAGTATTCAGACAACTTATAAAAAGTAACTGCAACATTTTTTTATGTAATCCAGATTACATGTGTTAGCACTGTGTTATATTTATTAAAGGGCATCTATTAGGTCCATTTTTACAAGACGCAAAAAAGGTTTGATGTCCAAACAGAGTGAATTTGAATTTTCAGCTCAAAATACCACACTAATAATCCTAATTGTGGCGTGTCTGTCGCTTTAAATTCAAATGAGATTGTGCTCTTTTCAAAAGAGGGCGGAGCTACAAATGCCTGTGTGTCCGCATATAGTGGCAGATTCAAAAACAACACTAGTGTTCTATGCTAATGAGGGAGAGATGGTCACTAGTGGGTGGGGCTTTCCCCCCTCTGATGACAAGTACAGAATGTCAGTCAAGGGAGAATGTCAATCAAAGTGTTTCTGCAGACTGATTTAATCAAGTCTGATAATAAAAAAGGAAAGAAGCTGGTTATAATCACACCCTGCTGCCACAAAACTGGGTTTAAACCCCTTATAAAAGTGATTTCTGCATAATAGAACGCGACTTTACGCATGACTGAAGCGAACAAGCAGCGAACACATTTATTAAAAGCACAGAATCTGCTTTTTCTGTCAGCCTTCAGCCTCCTGTTATGGTGAATTTGGGTAAATTGCTACACAAGCTGTTTGACAAGCAGGCATTAGGAAAGCATTCCTCTGCTTTACACACACTGGACGTGTTGTTTTCCTGCCAGAATCGGAGCTGAAACAGAGCACGAACTGTTGGAAACCAAAAGAAAGCTGGTAAATCTGGTTAAAGAGCCACGCAGGAGCAGATCTGACCGTACGATGACATTAAGACAAACGTTCACACAGTATTATATGCAAAGATCAGTTCAAAACAAAGCTTTTATTAAGATAATCTATTTAGAGAATGATAATATAGAGCAGAGATGCCCAAACTAGGGCTTGCGGGCCAAAGTTGGCCCATTCTAACCTTTGATTTGGCCCACTATTTCATTTGAGAAGAGAAGAAGAATGATGGTTTGGTGGTCGGGGCGAATATATTTGGCAAATATCATCATTTCAATTGTAACGTAACCTTTTATTTGTTTTGGAAACTCATCAGATTTTTAAAAAACTGTAAATACGGTCACTCAACGGATTTCAGGCAATGCTCAAGACATCAGCAAGCAAATCAAGGCAAAGGTAGATGCAGCTTAGCATATTCAGCATTGAACTCTATTGTATTAATAGGATTGTTTATGCTTTTGCTGTAATAACTTCATTAGACCTTTTTTTAACATACTGCATTCGTTAATATAGTTAAAGCAATGTTTTCTAGTTATTTTTAAATATTAGGAAGTTGAAATATGAAGGTTAAGTTTGGTTTTTGGTTCTTCATAAGAAAAAGTTTGGGCACCCCTGATATAGAGGGTATTAAAACAGTGGGTGCTCAAACTACACTGTTAAGGTAATTATATCACTTGAAATTGAGTAAATAAATAAGCAAATGATTAAATAAGTGAATATGTGAAAACTTAATGTAAGTTTATGTGTAAATAAATGTAAAATAAAAAAGTAAATAATACAGAGACTGTGTTATCCTGATCAAATAAAAACTACTAAAAATGATACAAGCGCACAGAACAATCAAAAACGTCAATAGGTTAAATGTAATATAAATGTGTCAATAAATAAATAAAGTAAATAATACAACCAGATTGTGTTATCCTGATTATTAAAAAAAAAATACAAAACATCAAACAACCAAAAATGTAAATATATTAAATGTAATATAAATGTGTCAATAAATAAACAAATGTAAAGTAACAACTAAACGTAAATAGTAAATAATACAACCAGACAGTTATCCTGATCATTAAAAAAATACTGAACAATAAAAAAGTAATTAAAAATGTAACATAAATGTGTCAAATTAATAAACAAATGTAAAATGTAAAAAGAGGTGAATGTATAAAAAAGTAAATAAAACAACCAGTTTCTGTTAAGCTGATCATAAATAACTGAACAAACAAAAAGGAAATCTATCGAAAACTTAATATGTTAAATGCAATATAAATGTAATAATACAATAAGCACAAAAAAAAGACTTGTTATCCTGATAACGTGTCTTCCAATAAAAGTGAATAAGCAAATAACAAAAGCAAGCAAATATGTTAAACTTAAAACATATAAATTATGTAAATACATGTTTAATATGTAAATAAACATGTTTAATAAGTAAATAATATATAAAGTAAAAAAACTAAGTCAAAAACAAAACATGTAAACACATATTTTGCATCACTAATCCTACCCAACACTGAACGTAAACCCAACTACAACCTTAATAACTATTAATAAGCAGCTAATTAGGAGCTTGTGAAGCTAAAATAGTGAGTTAATGATTTATTATGAGCAAGTTTTGTATCTTAAAATGAAGCATTACAATAAATATGTACACAAAAAAAGTAAATAATAAAAAAAAAACTAAATAAATGTAAAGAACCAAAATAAAAGACCTGTATCTCTGCGTCTGGTCGACTGCATGATGGTTAAAATGACTTTCCGGATGCAGAGGAGCTTCTGCTGTGGAGATGTGCAGACGTTCAGCTGAATCAGCTCCCGCTTCGCCCGAGGAATATTAATACTGTGCAGAAAACAGACGTATCATTAGTAAACATTAATTTATTTCTTCATACATTTTATATGTTAACTTTTTCTTTAAAAGTAAGCATAAAAAATATGTTTGATATTTTTCAGCTCTTTATATTCAGTCAAAAATAATAAACAATAGTAAGAGTGATCTAGCTTCGCAAACATGTAATAATTAAATTGTTAAACTCTTAGGACGTCTGGAAAAGATTATGCAAACCAAATATCAAATTCATACAGCATCTGATAATGGTTAAAGTGGGTTTTTAGCTGTAGCGCCCCCTATTGGCAGAATTTAACAAAAATTGGTGCGTCTCCTCAGAATGTCCTATTGTTCATATCTGTCAAGTTTCATTAAGTTTGGACATTGCCTATGGCTGAAACTGACCAATTAGTAAAAATTAATGTTGTTATTTGAATTAAGGATGAAATGTATGGCAAAATGTATTAATACCGATAAAAATTCATATGATCAAAAAAATATGCATAAAGGACTTGTAAAATATAATACAAATATAATATGTAAAATATAATAAAAATAATAAACAACAGCAGGAGTGATCTGGCTTCGAAAACACAGAATAATTAACCTGAACTCGGACTTCACTCCCAGCTCTTTCTGCTGCAGATCCTGCAAGGACCGTGTCGTTTTGTTGAACGCTGCATCCTGACCAGACAAATAATAAAAACATGTTCAAAATCAGGTATCAGACAAACAAAGAAGACAAAAATTTTATTTTAACAAAGGGAAATGCTATCATTACACTTACAATGCAATACAAGCAAGATATATTTATGCACTATTTATTAAAAAAACAAAAAAAACAAACACATCTTAAAATCTTTATATAAAGTGCTAATAATGTATACACTTATTATATCAATAAAACCAAACCACAACATGCTAGCATACAAATAAAACATTTATGTGACAAGCACACAATCCATAAAATCAACCAACCAACCAAATAGTTTTATTTTTTAATGTTTATGATTAAAATATATATATTTTAAACTTTTCTGCTCAACATGGTGCTCTAAATAACTAAATACATAAATTATACAACCTGTCAATACATATTACACATAATTATACGATATATATATACTATTTCATCATTCAAACAAACGTACACAAACAAACATACACACACACACACACACACACACAAACACACACACACACACACACACATACAAACAAATACACATAAATGCCCATTACTGTGCAAATTCAATGAATTAATGGCAATTCAGTACCCGACTGGCTTCAAGAGTGCCCACATAACTAAAGAGTAGATCATGGATGCCATGATGGATGTACATCTGAAAATGAAGGACAGACACAAACAGACAAAGACAAGCTGTTTAAATCATTAAAACCTATTGACATTTTTAATGATTAAAATTGGTTGCTAGGGTATTACATGTGATTGCTAAGATTGCTATGCAGTTGCTAAGGTGTTATATGTGGTTGCTAGTGTGTTCTGTGTGGTTATTAAGGTGTCGTTAAGCATTTGCTAAGGTGTTCTATAAGGTTATTAAGGTGTTGTTAAGCAGTTGCTTGGTGTTTGCTTAGGTGTTACTATCTAGAAGCTAAGCTTTTTAATGTCTGCTAAAATGTCTTAGAAAGTGTTTTAACTCATTCTCATATATTTGCTCAGATGCAGTTCAGTTCTGCAACAGAAAGATGGACAGATTCAATCAAAAGATATAAAACTGGTTGGTTTTTAACTGACCTCCACTGCTTCTTTGAGTAGAGTCATCTGAATCTCCTGTCTCGCCAAAAGCTTCTGAAATAGAGATTTCATCATTCAGCGTGCAGAAGAAGGATATCAGCTAAGAGATCGAGCTCTTAAAACATCTTACCAGACGAGAGTCTCTCAGCAGACACTGAAGACATCTGGTGTAAAGT
Organism: Danio albolineatus; assembly: GCA_903798035.1. Taxonomy (NCBI): domain Eukaryota; kingdom Metazoa; phylum Chordata; class Actinopteri; order Cypriniformes; family Danionidae; genus Danio; species Danio albolineatus. The sequence continues at coordinate 225,648 of CAIGQQ010030862.1, read as the reverse complement.
GTATTTACAGAGTCCTGCAGGAAAATAATCATCAAACTTTATTAGAAGCACTGGGATCTATGGAAAACTGCGGAATATATAAATATAGGATTAGTGACCCTTCAGTAGGAAAAACCGAGAGAGATCTGCAACACATCTGCTATAGTAGATTTATTAACTTTTAAGAAAAGCTGGAGCAAAGTTTGAACAGCAAAAATATTGTAGTGGAAATCTGTAAGTGAATCATTTCTGTACATCTAATTCTTTTAATGGATAGTTTTTATTAAGATCGCATGAATATTTGTTACTTTTTTAACAGTCTTTCATATGCAAGCAAAAAAATAAAAATAAATAAATAATAATAATAATAATAAAATATAAAATAAGAAACTTTATAGTCTGGGAAACTCTACAAATAATTAAATTTAAATTTCCACTTCAAACAGGGCCATGATATAATTTTAGTAATAAAATAAAAACGGTCTCTGTATATTTTAAAAAAATTAAAAAGGTTTATTTTAAATAATGTTGCAATGTAACAAGATTTTTTTCATTAGGATCTTTATGGATTAATTTCAATAGAACATGTGCAGAATTTTATTTGTTGAACTGTTTACACGTGTCTTAAAGTATAGTCTCATCAGTCTCAGAGTAACACATGGTGGAGTGTAAATAACAGTTGGTCTCACTATGTGATGCCGTAGGCCTTTCCTCTCCTGTTCTTTAAAGGAGAGACAGAAGGCGGACACGAACTTGTCCAGTTTTTCAGCATGCCGGCCCAAAAACTCCCTCACATCCTCAATATTCTTCAGACAGTATGGAGCTGGAACGGAACTCAACTCCTCTGTGGGAAAAAAATAAATAAATCAATTTTAAATGGTGAAAACTTAACATTTGCACCCTGTCCAGCAAACAAGCCATTAACATTATTGTACTGTATGTTTGGTATGTGTTAGACTTCTGCATCATCCTCATTTATAATCACTGAATGCTCAAAAACGGTTATGAAAGAGTCATATGCAACTTCCTACACAAAAGTTGGCCTTTATACATTTTAAAAAATATTTTCTGCTAGTATTCACAAACTCTCAACCACATTGAGGTTCATTTTGGAGAAGGAGCAATTTAGTGATATTTTAATATGCATTCATGACGTAATTTGCATTAATATGGTTGAATGTGGGCATGTAAAGCATATTTTGTGCAAATTTCTATATGCAAAGTTTAATAAATCTCAATCTTTGTTGACGTTTCTTTGTTTGCTTTCCTGCATACGTACACTTCTAGTGCCTATTCTACATACTTTTTTTTTATGAATGAGACCTCGGGCATGGATGTATCTTCAGTAATTAATGAATCAAAGTCATATAAATTAAATTCTTAGGCTATCTAGCAAAGATTTTGCATATCAAATATCAACTTCACGGATCATACGGTTACGTTTAAGTAGTGTTTTAGCTGTAGCGCCCCCTAGTGGCATAACTTTACAAAAAATGGTGCGTGTCTTCAGAAATTTTTGTTGTTCATGTCTGTAAAGTTTCATATTGTTTGGACATTGCCTTCGGCAGAAACTGACCAATTAGTAAAATTGTGTGTTGTCTGACCAATTATATCTTCTGGTCACACTTTACAATAAGGTTCATTAGTTAATGTTAATTAATGCATTTACTAACATAAACAAACAATAAACAATACATTTACTACAGTATTTGTTCATGTTACTTAACGTTCGTTAAAGAAAATACAGTTGTTCATTGTTAGTTCATGTTAACTCACGGTGCATGAACTAATGTGACCAAGCATAGACTTGGATGTTAATAAAGCATTAGTAAATGTTCAATTATGATTAATAACTGCTTTACAAGTGTTGATCATGATTAGTTCGTGTTAGTAAATGCATTAACTAATGAATCTTACTGTAAAGTGTTACCCTTTGCAAAGCTTTGATGGTTAAATAATAAATATGTTCATAAATTCTTATTTGTTGATCAACATTCTTCATCAGTCGCTGCATGAACAGACATTTTATCAGATGCACAGATTTAATTTAAGGATTTTTTCTTCTGATTGGATGTAAATTGCAATACCTCACGCAGTGATCTGCTTACAGATACGAAAGTGAAATGCTTGTAAAATGCATAAAAATTTAAGTCATTCAGAATTAGCTATGTTGAATGTTGTAGGTATGTAATCCAATAAGTAATACCAATACAATAAAAAAATATGCATAATGGACTTAATATGTAAAATACATGTGTATATGGAAATACGTTGGATGTATTACAAACAACTTACCAGGACTGTGGTCAGATTCGAAGGGCCGTGCGATGCACAGAATGCTGTAGGCCTGTTCTTTCTCATTGTAGAAGGTCTCCTCAAACAAGATCTGAACAGAGATGGGATTGGGCAACCCTGCACTCAGGTGGACTCGGTTATTGTTTATAGACACTTCCTAGAGGATTCATCACACAAAACATCGGCTCAGTCAGTCAGCATCCTGAAATTCAACTCTGAATGCTAGGATTTTTTTCACACACCTTTCCATCTAAGGTCTGGTAACCCTGCTCGGCAGGCTGAAGAACGTAACCGTCAAACTGAGCTGCTGTGAAGGAGCCTGTAGGTAAACTTCCACAACATGGTACCAGGATCTAAAGACACATCACGCAAGGAATAACTTTAGTATCTGAGTCGATAGGATATACAATAAAGATGATGCTTAGAGTGCGTTCCAAATAGGATATATCACCCTCCGAAGGGCACTGCAGAGTAAAAACAATCATGGCGACCATATTGAAGTGTCAAAAGCTGAATTACTCAAAACTAGTACAATTGATGGACACTTTGGGCACCCATGATCCTTCGTGTGATAGTTGTTTGGAGTCAAACAGCACATTCTATTCGGAAGTGCTCATCCCTATGCCCCAATCCAGCATTTCTCAATCCCGATCCTTGCATTTCCCCCTGATCCTCATATTTTGCATGGCTCTCCTAAGTAACACAGCTGATTTAGATAAATAAATAAATTAAATAAATAAATAAACAACAACAATAATAATAGTAGTATAAATAATAATAATAATAATAATAATAATAATAATAATAATAATAATAC
>CAIGQQ010030862.1:167782-185255 GCA_903798035.1 Danio albolineatus | reverse complement strand
CACCTTCTTGGGCGACTTCTTAGCGGCGGGCTTCTTGGCTTTCACTGTAGTTTTCTTGGCCGCTGGCTTCTTCTTGGGCTCGGCTTGCTTCTTGTTCAGTTTGAAGGATCCGGAGGCGCCCGTCCCTTTAGTCTGGACCAGGGTGCCGTTAGTCACCAAGGCTTTGACGGCGGTTTTGACGCGGGAATTGTTCTTCTCCACATCGTAGCCTCCAGCAGAAAGGGCTTTCTTCAGGGCTGCGAGGGACACGCCGTTTCTCTCCTTGGAAGCGGTCACGGTCTTGACGATGAGATCGCGGACATTTGGACCCGCTTTCTTGGGTTTAGACGCCGCTTTCTTCTTAGGAGCTTTAGCCGGAGGGGCAGCAGGAGCGGTTTCAGCCATGTTTCTCTGGGCGAATACAGTCATACGTCAACGACAGTCTGCGAATACTGAAGTGGCGCTGCTGAGCCGCTGTGAGTTTAACTATTACATGAGGACCGTGTAGACTCAACACACTGATCCACACAGCATTTGGCGCCTTAACTAAATGTGCGCTTTCTCAGTTTAAACATTGTCCAAATCAAGTTTAGCAGAACATTTTGCAGATTCAAAAAACCCATTACGAGGAGGAAGATACAAGCTTTCTATGAATTTAACATTTGAGTTTAAAAATATTCAGAAAACAGCACTTAAAAAGTGAATGTCGTGGTCTAGATAAGAAAATGTAACTACTGACTGGTAGATGTACACCCTGATCTCACACGGGTGACAAAGATGAACAAAGTTTTCTTTTACAGTATTATTGGACATTATCACCAAAGTTTATGCTTTTAAAATTTCTTTATGATGTAACAAAGAAATGTTACTGGTAACAAATTTGTGCTAAGGTCTGGCTCCATCTTTCAGTGTTTGCTTGCCTGAGTGTGTCAAGTTTTACGAAAAAAAAGTTGCATTTTAGAGACTAATCATGTTGCTCTCTTTATACTATGTGCATTAAATGCACATAACGATTGCAACAAAGAGGTTTTCAAACATTGGTTGGATTTTGCATTGATTTGATGGATCTAATAGTGAACTTGATCTTCGAAAATGCTGTAATGTTCAAGAGCTTCCGAATTTCATCTCCTGATTATCCTATTCAGTGTATTATACAAGTGTTTGAATTCATGGATTACTATTTTACACCCTATTTTGCACACTGGCCCTGCTGTACTCCAATCCAATTTCCAGAGTGAGCAAAAGGGATGGCAAAATCACTCTGCACCCCTCACATCCACCACACTCCCTCTTTAATTCACCGCCTGGCCGATGCTAGAGCACAGTGCACCAGAATGATCTGACATAGGAACAATTTCTTCTATCTTATGAAAACTTGATAATAATTGTGGAACAACACTATTTATTCACACATATATTACTTAACAACATACTTATATACTTACATAGCAATATACCTGCACATATATTCATCAGTTTGTATATTTTTATTCTCTTTTTTATCTTTTTATAATTCCTTTATTATTTTTATTTTTGTTCTGTCACTGTTATTCTGTTGCACCAGACAAAATCATTGTGTGTGTGTTTGTGTTTATACATACATAAATACATACATACATACATACATACATACATACATACATACATACATACAGACATACATACATACATACATACATACATACATACATACATCATGCAAATGTGAAATCTGGAATATGTTTATTCTTTAAAAAAATATTAGTATGATTGGACGCTCCGCCTTTCAGTGTTTCAACTAGGTCCTGTAAGCGATTATAAAAACTTCACTCGCACGATCAGTTTCTGAGTTGTTGATTCAAGGTTCTTAGTCAACATGTCTGGAAGAGGAAAAGGCGGTAAGGGACTCGGAAAAGGAGGCGCAAAGCGTCATCGCAAAGTTCTGCGTGATAATATCCAGGGAATCACCAAACCCGCTATCCGTCGTCTCGCTCGCCGTGGCGGCGTGAAGCGTATCTCTGGTCTGATCTATGAGGAAACTCGTGGAGTGCTGAAGGTGTTTTTAGAGAACGTCATCCGTGATGCAGTCACCTACACCGAGCACGCTAAGAGAAAGACCGTGACCGCCATGGATGTTGTGTACGCGCTGAAGAGACAGGGACGCACTCTGTACGGCTTCGGCGGTTAAACATCTGCTTGTTATCCTGAAAACCCAACGGCTCTTTTAAGAGCCACCCACACTTTCATAAAGAGCACATTTTGAATATTATATTTTCTGTTTGAGAAATGTGCCATTAAATATAGCTTATTAATTACACATTTACATTTTCACATCAACTGCTATGTTTTCATGAATTTTGTGCGGGTAACTGCGTGCTCAATGGGACATATTTGCATGATATTTAATGATTTTATGTAACTAAACTTAAAAACATAAGTACTAATATTTGCATAATTAATGTTTTGAAGTTTACAGTTATATTAGTATATTAAAGCACTGCAGCCAAACATCCAAATATAATTATTTGTCAATGCAATCCCATTCAACGATTTAGATAACATATATAAATACACAAGTACAAACTGACCTGCTTACGAATTATTACAGCCAAATGTCAATATTCCAGAATACATAGCTAAGTTTCAAATAAAAGTAACTTATTGGCAAATAAGTTTGTTCACTAGCGATAGGTTACAGAGATGAAATGAGCCAATGAACCAAATTAATTGCCTCAGTTTGTCAGTCGTGTTGCTTTGTGTGTTAGTGAATTTCAAACATCACATTGTCTGGGATATTCTGGTCATTCATATATACATTTGAGATCAATCTGTTATTTAAGATGGTGTAGAAACCTCGATAATTAACCAAGAGGTAATTGATGAATCAAGCTTTTTTGTTGTACGGCGGGAAAGTCACATAATAACGCAGTGCGGGAGATCACTGGTGGTTGGGCGGAAAATATTCAAATTTACAATACTGCGATTGGAGTGAAGTTTATCTAGCCGCTCACTTCTATCCAATGAGATCTTCGTTAGAAGCGAAAGCACCCAATAGAAATCCAATACAGTCCTCTGCTTGGCAAGAACTTTCAATAAATACTCAGTGCAGACAAGAAACTTCATTCAGTTTCCCACTCTGAAATCATCAACATGCCTGAACCAGCAAAGGCTGCACCCAAGAAGGGATCCAAAAAAGCGGTAACTAAGGCCGCCGGTAAAGGAGGAAAGAAGCGTAAGAGGACCAGGAAGGAGAGTTACGCCATCTACGTCTACAAAGTGCTGAAACAGGTCCATCCCGACACTGGAATCTCGTCCAAGGCGATGGGCATCATGAATTCCTTCGTGAACGACATCTTCGAGCGTATTGCTGGTGAGGCGTCTCGTCTCGCTCACTACAACAAGCGCTCCACCATCACTTCCAGAGAGATCCAGACCGCCGTGCGTCTGCTGCTGCCTGGTGAGCTGGCCAAACACGCCGTGTCTGAGGGCACAAAGGCCGTCACCAAGTACACCAGCTCCAAGTAAAGTGCTGAACGCTTTACAGCTACCCCAAAGGCTCTTTTAAGAGCCACCCAATTGTTCCTCAAAAAGAGTCTTATCATTTTATATTGAAACTAGTGTTTTTAGTTTGTGAAATAATACAAATAATTAGGTTACTAAGCTGTGCTTGTTTCTGTGTCACCTAAATTTAGGGTAGGCGTTTATGAATTTAAATTTGGTTATACCAATATGTCTGTTATCTCGTAAGAATACAGCATATTCCAGAATGATTCAAAATTGTATTGCTTTCTCATACTCTGGAGAAAGGGGGGTTTATGTGCCTTTATGAAAAAAAAACCTGCGAACAAAATAAACAATCCTCTAGTATGATTAAAATTCTCTTTGTACATGTTTGCTAACGTCCTAAATAAAATTGACGCTCAGAGACGGATGAGTTTGGAATTTGAAAAGCTTAAAAGGAACATGTGTTAAAAACACACGCTTGCTTTTAAATCTCGAGCAGGCAACTTTTTATTTACATTAGACTGTAGTTTGTTTACAGAGCGAGTACACTTCGATCTTATCATACATGTATGTAAATATTTGTTGAACATGAGTTTTGTTAAAAATGAATGTAACTTGTTTGAATGAAATGGCGGGGTAACGGTCTCTAGTTTGAAAAAGGATGAAACCCACAGCCGTCAGTTTACGTGTTGGTTGTTTAGCCAATCAAATTCCATTGCAATCATACCAGCCAATCAGCGCATTGCCTCTGCAGAGCTTAAAACCTGTTGCAGACCGGAGAACGGTTTATTCTTTTCAAGTTTGTTCTCTAAGAATAGTCCAGAGAAAATGGCAAGAACCAAGCAGACAGCTCGTAAATCCACTGGAGGCAAAGCCCCAAGGAAGCAGCTCGCCACTAAAGCTGCTCGTAAGAGCGCTCCGGCTACCGGTGGCGTTAAGAAGCCTCATCGCTATAGGCCCGGTACCGTGGCTCTGCGAGAGATCCGCCGCTACCAGAAGTCCACTGAGCTGCTGATCCGCAAACTGCCCTTCCAGCGTCTGGTCCGAGAAATCGCTCAAGACTTCAAGACGGATCTGCGCTTCCAGAGCTCCGCAGTCATGGCTCTGCAAGAGTCCAGTGAGGCTTATCTGGTTGGTCTGTTCGAGGACACCAACCTGTGCGCCATCCACGCCAAGAGGGTCACCATCATGCCCAAAGACATCCAGCTGGCCCGCCGCATCCGCGGAGAGCGCGCTTAATTTTAACTTGAAATCATTAATGTACTTGTATTAAACCCAAAGGCTCTTTTCGGAGCCACCTCAATCTGTCTGATGAGAAATAGAATTTTCTGTTGTGGTGGAAAACGTGTATAATGCAATTTCTTTTTATAACACCAATGACTGGTCAGTAATTGTCCTGTAAATGGTGCACAGCCGTAGACCCTCATTTGAATTATAAATGTATGCAATATATCAATACTATAAGTGCTGCTTAATCATCAATTTATGTGTAAATTGTTTATCAGATTACTGCGTTTCGGTCTTTTTTTTTCTGAGGTTGAAAGAAAAAAAATTCTTAAAAGAAATGCAGTTGTTTAGTCACCAGTGCTTCACAACAATTAAAATGATTGTGGTTTCTCCATTGAAACCAGTTATGTAACGAATACAAACCATTGTACGTGCATACACATTTAGAATCGCAAAAAATTCTTTTCCATTAAGAAAACTGTAATTTAAAACAAAAAAGTCCAAAACTAAGTAATTTTAAACACTGTAGGTGAATAGTTATGCAAGTATATAGTTATAATACGCCGAACTCCACAGCGTGTGACGTCAATTAGCCACGCCTTAACTGGTTTCAACTAGGTCCTCTAGGTCCTAAAACATCTATCCATGTGGAGTGTAACATATTCATTCGTTCTATTGCTGTGCAAGCTTAATACATCATCAGTATGTCTGGAAGAGGCAAAGGCGGTAAGGGACTCGGAAAAGGAGGCGCCAAGCGTCACCGTAAAGTTCTGCGTGATAACATCCAGGGAATCACCAAACCCGCCATTCGTCGTCTCGCTCGCCGTGGTGGTGTGAAGCGTATCTCCGGTCTGATCTACGAGGAGACTCGCGGAGTGCTGAAGGTGTTTCTGGAGAACGTCATCCGTGATGCTGTCACCTACACCGAACACGCTAAGAGAAAGACCGTGACCGCCATGGATGTTGTGTACGCGCTGAAGAGGCAGGGACGCACTCTGTACGGCTTCGGAGGTTAAACATCTGCTTGTTATCCTGAAAACCCAACGGCTCTTTTAAGAGCCACCCACACTTTCATAAAGAGCACAAAAATAAGTTTTATATCTATGAACCGTTTTATTTATTCCTATTATCTGAAAGTTTGCCAAAGTTAATTAACATATATATATATAGCTTAAACAGCTAATTATAAATCAAAGTTATATTGTGACAGTTGTTTGAAAAAAAATTAAAGAATTGTACTACTAAATGTTTTTAAGACATGCATTTGAATACAGTACACCGACCAGCGCATGCAAATGTAAGAAAATAGCTCTCCAATGTTATTTTTCATAATTTATTATACATAGAAAATGCATTTAAAAGTAGCGCAAACATATAACAACACCCCAAATGTAACAAGACAAAATCCTATGATTAAATAGTTAAAAAGTGAACAGTGCTGTAGTAAATCACTGCCAATCTCTGCAAACAGAAATGGGTTTTAAAACCAGAAATCCATTTCACAGCCGACTGTAGGAAGTGTGTCCTCCTTCATGAACCCTGCAGTAATCCTGACCCACCACAGCCCGCTTTTTACACGGCTGACCCAGTCGGGTGATACCGCTGCACAGCGAGCGACCTGAGAAAGAACTTGAGCCCCCCCAAAAGACAAACACTATTAATATATTTTTAATGCCTACCAAGACTGATCCAATTGACACCCAAACCCCATGAATAAATGACTGGCTTCTTATAACTCCATTAGTTTAATTCTAGATCCAGCAGGGTGGTGAACTAGACATCGTCACGATACAGTATCGATACTCCTAGCCAGCGATATGACATGTCAATACTTCATGCAATACTATTTTGATTCACTTCGTTTCAGTGTAATGTCAATAAATACATAGATATTTAGATATGAGACTCATTTACAAAACATTTCGCAGCATTTAAAACCAGATTTTGCTCCAGAAAGTCTTTAAGAAGTCAATTTTTTTGTTCTTTTCAGTCACATTTCTATTACAGAGCTATCGATATTGGGCAAATTTGCAGTATATTGACTGTTACACCCCTAATATACTGAATTAATGTTGACTTTAGGACTTGATTAAAGCGTACCTGCTGCTGGCGAGTGATTGGTTGGGGCTTGAGCTCCGCGAGCGGTTCACAGTCTCCAAAAATACTCCAAGGTTTCTCTGAGGAATGTTATCCAGCTCTGCCTACAGATCAGAAAACGCATGCGTCACAACTTTGCAGTGTGCAATGCAGCAAATTAACCCTTTATTGGTCAATTTAAGTCATAAAAGTTAAAAATAAGTCTTGTTATAACCCCTAGTGGACACTACAGGGTTTTTCCAATGAGTGCCTTATGAAGAGTCAATAATAAATACAATAATCATACACTTAAAGTTGTCTCAAAGCGCTATACAAAATAAAAGCAAGCAACAACAACAACAAAAAATAAAATACACAAATGAAACGAAGCAAAAATGAATACATGCTAGGGTTGGGTCAATAGATGATGACATTGTCCATCATAGACGGCCGATAGACATCATGATAGATTTGGCATCGCAATCCTCCACCCTGCTCCCTTCGAGGCAGCAACCCGCTCGTAAAAAATACACACTTAATCCCCGTTTACACTAATACGTCTTGGTTTTAACATGGAATTTCATTTCTGAACGGCCCTCCGTCCACACTATACCACTGAAAACGCACATCACGTGACCACACACACTCTGTCATGCGCTCTAGCATATGCGCTCGTCTGAGCTCCAGGCAGCAAGCAGGTGCTTTGAGCACAAAACCCCAGAAAGCAGCACACGTTGGACAGTTTATCAAGGATGTACCGCTAGATGACGTCTCACTATAGTTCATAAACGTGATATTTAATTGATCTTGTCTCTATCTAACACCTCTTCAGTCTTTTGAATCTATCAGGTAACGTGTCACAGCGTCAGTACACTGCTTCAGTCTTTCGCTTCACGCTTGTAGTCAGTAATGTTAGCGTAAACCTCAGATAATGTTTGTTGTGCACCTTTTTTTTTACCAACAAAGTTTGTTGAGACACAGATCACTCTGCCTACACACGCCAGAGTCCCGTGGAAACAGTGATTGACAGGTGGTCATCTGTGTGTAGCTTATCTTTATTTATTTATGGTTTGGTTATGGGTAAACCACAGACCATGCGGGTCAGATAGTTGAAATGGTAAGCTAATTTGTTATGATTTAATTAATTATTCATAAATAATTCATAATAATAAATAAGCCAAATTGGTCGACGTCGCACAACCCTAATACATACATGTCAAATAATACGACAGCATTACAACATATAAAATCAATGAAAGAGCATGTGAAATGAAGAAAATTGTCAATCTAAAATAAAAAAATTTAAGAAGCAAGATGTAATTACAAGTCTCTGATGTCTCCAGAGCAGGGGTCATCATCTATATTTGTCAGAGGGCCAGAGTTTTACCAGACAGTCTCCTTGGGGGCCGGAATTTTGGCTTAACATGATGTTTAACGTTTACACTTTTTTCCATTTCATTACAAAACTGAAGGCATTTGATTCAGGCCACCTATACCACAGTCAGCCCCTAGGAGTGATAGCCTAATTGAGTTAAAGACAAAATATCCAAGTCAACAGGGAAAAATGTAACTTTAGCCATTGATGAAGCACTGTGAGTAGCCCGTTTCAGCATTGTGATTTGACGTTTCATTTGATGTGCGAACATTATTTGTGACTTGTTTTGTTCTAGTACCAAGTTATTTATTTACCATGCTATTTTAAAGTTGTGCCAGATTGTTTTCCTCCTTTTTTTAGTCCTGACGAGTCCTCATTTCAGGGTGTCGCCTAAATATAGTCATAATAAATGGTGGTTATTCTGACAAGAGACTCAGTAGTTGTTATTTTTAGTTGCTTTAATAGTGTGGACCACTGTTTTCTGGAATCCAGTCGCAGGCCGGATTGAACAGCTCAGCAGGCCCGCGGGCCGCTAGTGGATTATCAGTGCTCTAGAGAGTGTGTATAGTGAATTTTAAGCACAAAACAGCACACAGATAATGTTGTCTAACTCTCTGAAACTGACCCTTTTAGGCTTTGATTCTAAATTGTGTCATTTTGGTGACGGTCGCTTTAAATTCAAATGAGATTGTGCTCTTTTCAAAAGAAGGCGGAGCTACAGATGCCTGTGCGTCACCATAGTGCAGGGGTCACCAATCTCAGTCCTGGAGGTCCGGTGTCCTGCAGGGTTTAGCTTCAACTTGTCTCAAAACACCTGCTTGGATGTTTCAAGTATACCTAGTGAGAGCTTGATTAGCTTGTTCAGGCGTGTTTGATTAGGGTTGGAGCTAAAATCTGCAGGACACCGGACCTCCAGGAACAAGTTTGGTGATCCCTGCCATAGTGACTAACAAAGCTAGTCCTGTTTTACATCTGTGTTGGTCAGGTGTGCATGAGTGCTTCAGTGTCAGTGTGTGCTTCATGCTTCTGTCAGTCAATGGAGACTCCTGTCGCTGTTCTTTTGTGCTTCATCTAAAACTCCACATAGAGATAGTCACTAGTGGGCGGGGCTTTACCTCTTTAATGACATCATACAAAGGAAGAATGTCAAAGCGTTTCTGCAGACTGTATTCATAACATCTGATTATAAAAAACACAATTAATACACTTTTACAATCAGCAGCTGGATATATCCACACACTGCTGACACACAACTGTGATTAAGCCTGTTATAAAAGTGATTTTTGCATAATAGCTCCCCTTTAAATCTAAAACACTTATGCTGGACGGGGAAAATTTAGGTTGTTTTTTTTAAATGGATTAATTTGGGAGTCAGCAAAGGTAATCTGCCACATCATCTACTCACTGCTGCAATGCTGTGGCGGCTCTTGAGTCTCGGGGTTGAATGGTTGGGTGTACCGCCTGAGTGGAGATGACTGAAATTTGATGGACAGTGAGATGGAGAAACGCCCAGTACACATGGATCACCTACACCAAGGAGAAGACAGCGAAAATGTGTTATTGAGCTAAATAAAACGTGAAAACGCATGAAAAATGAGCGCTAGAATAAGCAAATTCATTTATTCATTCATTTTACTTCAACTTAGTCCCCTATTAACCAGGGGTCGCCACAGTGGAATGAACTGCCAACTATTCCAAGATGTGTTTTACACAGTGGATGCTTTTCCGGCTGTGTTTGGACAGGAGGAAACCCATACCAACACAAGAACATGCAAACTCCACACAGAAACACCAACTGACCCAGCCGGGACTCAAACCAGTGACCTTCTTGCTGTAATTTGACAGTGCTAACCACTGAGCCACAGTGTCACCACAGATTAGAGCAACTTTAGAATACAACTACTTAATTTGCAAAAACAATTACACTCACTTGAAGCGGATTGGCCTTTTGTACAAACATGTTTGCAGAATATACTGATGTAGCAAACATTACACCCACGATCCTCCATTATACTTGTCTTGTTTACTGTTGGTTGCTAGGTTACCAATACTACAGTGAGCCACTCTTAACAACTTGATTCGGGAAATGGATCTTTCCTCTTAAGCATTTTAATTGTATTTTCTTTGGTATTTTATTGTTTGTCTAGTAGTCCATGTTGTTTTAATTCACTTGTTCTACTCCGTTAAGTACTTTGAATGGCTTATCTATATTTAATGTGCAATATAAATACATTTTACTTATTGAAAATGCATTTAATTTATTTATTTTTTTGCAAACTTTGAAACAATTTGCATAACATTAGAATGGAAACACAATTCTTTATCTTATATATGAGACATCTGAAGCTGGATTATGCCATTTTCTGGTTTAATTTTTATTGGCAGGGTTGTCTGTTTGTAATAATGTACTAAACACTTTATTCTTCACATAATAGCAGGCATAATTACTGTAATACCATAGGCGTAATACCATTGTAACTCAAGTTGACACTTCTCATTCACTTCCATTGATTTTGAAGCTCAACATGCTGCTTGAATTAGCAAATTGGTATTTTCTTCTATCATGTTGATGCCTTTTTCTGCCATTTGTTATACATATTGTCATTTACACATTAATCAGAAGTCTAAAAGCGACATCTTACCCAAAAATGTAAATGTCGTCGTCATTTACTCAAATTGGTTTGGATCAGGTGGAGGATATTTCATCTCTTAACTACAAAAGATGATATTTTGAAGAATGTTGAAAACTTATAACCACTGACTTCCGTAGTATACGTTTCCCTACTATTGAAGTCAATGGGTTTTCAGCATGCTTCAAAACATCTAGTGTTCAACACAAAGAATCTCAAAGATCCACTCAAGGGGGAATAAATAGTGAGTACATTTTCATTTTTGGGTGAACCATCCCTTTAAAAGTCTGAAATCCTAAATATAAGCAAATATTAATTACCCAACGGTTACTTTGTGAATGCATACAACAAGACAGACAAAAGTGTACAGTACCCATCATGAAGCTCTCCACCTCCAAATCACACACTGGATCATTCCTACAACAAACACTTAGATGTAAATACTTTGATGGTGCATGAACAGAAAAGGCTGGATTAGGATTTTGAATGGGGAAAGGTGTTGTTTTCTACAGTGAAATGTGTGTTTGTCAGTCTGGACTCACTGGACAGGAGTGGATGAAGATGCAGGGCATCTCTCACTGAATTCCCGCTGTTTGTCTGGAGTTTTCTCTTTTGGGGGGGCAGATGGAGAGATGGGGAGGACGACTGCAGGTCTGACCCTTGATTTTACACAAAGCCCAAAGCAGCTGCAGCACAAACCATCGAGCTGGAGAACATAAAAAAATAAAATAAAATAAATAAATATGAAAAATAATACAAATAAATATAAAATAATTAAAATATCAAATAAATAAATAAAATCAATAAAAAAATAACAATAATAATAATAATATAAATATGATAAAATACATAAATATAAAAAAAAGATATAAATAAATATACCAAGATGAGTGTTCACATGATGCTTTTTGCCTGACCACATGCATAAAAATCATTTTAATTTGCTTTATAGAATCAATTTTAATCAATCATTACAATGTTTGCTATTTAGCGATACTTAAAGATTTTGAAAGGTGGTTGTTTCATTATTTATTTTACTTCTTTTTTTTATAGTTTACGTTAACACCAGAAAAAAAACAGAAATAAAACTACTAATTGATTAATTTGCTTCAACAAAATAAATAAATAAAAAATTATAATAATAATAATAATAATAATAGGCAGCAAGAATTTTTATTATTATTATTATTTTATTTATTTTTACACAGTTTATCGTTATTCAAATACGCAAATTTAATAATCTAATGTCTTCCTTACAGTTAAAGAAGCTTAATTTCTTATGCCTGTACACTTTTTACCAAAACATTAATCATTTGTGTTTTTAAAATATGGCTCCTGGTCAATTATATTAGCGATTCGACATTGCAGATCCTGCGATGTGACTACTGAGCCTTTTCACATTTGTGCGTTGCTCAAGCTGCCTTTCCACTGCATACGACACGAGACACCCCCGAACTCATTCATTTCCAATGGAGAGTAGTCCGGGAGCTGCGTGAAATAATAAAAGATAAACTACACGATGGTGTTATCAAGACTTTCAGAAAACAGAAAGTAGTGTGAGATGGATAACGGCAGCCAGAAGAGAGAATAACGTCAGATTTACTGTCCTGAATAGGCGCTGAATTACAAACACCTCACACAAGCAGTAACTAACATTTTTTTGATGTAAAGATGATATAATACACATGTAAACACAAATAAAAATGTACATGTTTTAAATAATAATAATAATAATAATAATAATAAATAAATAAATAAATAAATAAATAAATAAATAATAACAAAAACTTTCAATGATTTATGACGCTGATGACTATTAAACAAATCTGAAAAGGCTCCATTGTAGATGCACACACTGCGATATTGATGCCGAGCTGATATGTTGTGTATTGCGCAGGCCTGTTCAGTACCTAGTGAAAGTGTGAAGAGCAGTAAAGTGAGCGAGATCAGGTCGAGCGCCGCCTGCTGGTTGATCTCCGCTATGGCGTTGACGGGCACCGTGAGCAGCAGGGCGACTCTGGAGAAGGTGGCGCATTGGAGAAACGACAGCAGCACTGCACACAGCAGAAAGTACCCAGCATGCATCACACACGTCCACATCGCACGCAGACTCAGACCTGGAAGCAGACGGACATTCAAGCATTAGTTCAAATAAGACTTTCTCCATAAGAAAATATATTATAGGAATAACTGTGAAAAATTCCCCTTTCTGTTAAACGTAATTTGGGAAATATGTGAAAAATAATTCATATTTCACACAAGGGCAAACAATTTTGCATTAAAGTCTACGTTTTCTGATCATCTGTCCATAATGAGAGCACCTGCCCAGCCGAGATATCCCTGGATCATGTGCAGTCTGTCCTCCAGGCGGTTCTGCATGTTATCCAGGTACGTCAGCATGTATCCCAGAGTCCCATTCATGCGCTCCAGTTTCTTCATCAGCTCCGTGTAGAAATGAGCCGTCGTGTTCTGCTGCTGGAGGAAGCCGTTCAGATTGAGCTCTGCATCATGGGAAAAACACAGAGATGAGCAGTTAGGAGAGTTTCTAATATCCTGGCAACTTATTTACTAATGTAACACACTCTATAGGGTGTTTCCAAGATGCCTTGAAGGAAATATTGGATCTATGCACTTGCAAATTGCAAATGTTTAGTTAGTATATGCAGAAGGACTTTTAATTTTTAGTAACCCAGTTCATAAACTTCCAGTGTATCATTGTGCTATTACAGAACTGCCACGTTTAAAGGTGCCCTTTAATGAAAATCTAGGTATACCAAGGCACAGTAGAAGAATAAAAGATCAGTATATGGAAATGAGCATACTGTGAGCCTCAGACACCACTGTTTACTCGCTATTATGTAAATTCCACAAGTGTAAAACCCTGGTGGACAACGGGCCAATCAAGAGGACAGAACAAACTGTGACGAGACTCTCGGCTCATGCACCTCCGCATTTGCATGCAAACCTACTTTAGGTAATTCATCCGGACCTGACAAGCAACTGACGTCATTAAGAGAACACAATTCCTATGCAGCTCTGAGATCATTAATATGCATGCCTCAGGCTCCGATTGATAATCCAAACATTTTCTAGTGATAAAATAACTAAGGGAGGAAAATTATCACTGCTGTAAGTGTATGTTTTACTTATGTGAGACTTTTATTTTGAAAACTAGAGCGCCAAATTACTGTGCGTTACTAGGCAACGACAGCACGAGGCATGTTCAAACTTAGGACGCAAAATGCAGGATTTACAGATTACACACTTATGCATCTCTACTATATATTTTGTTAATTTATTATGTTTATAGGGTTTACGCAGATGGACTGTTGATTTTTCAGTAACCTGGGTCAAACGCTTCTGGTGAAAAAAAAAAAAGTCAACAACAACAATAATAATAAAACAACAATAATAATAATAATAAAACAATAATAATAATAATAATAATAATAATAATAATAATAATAATAAAACAACAACAACAACAACAACTTTTTTTGTTTATATATTTACTGCCACATCAGCAACTTATGGCTATTTCATACATGATAAAAACAAATTCGTATTACAATAAAAAGTTTCTTAGATATATGTATAAAATATAAATAAATAAAATTCACCCAAAAATATATTCAAAGTTAAGCATGATTTTTCAGTTCCATTTTAGATAATTTCAGATTCTTCCTGGTGGTTATTATTGTTATTATAATTATAATAATAATTATTATTATTATTATTACTAATAATAAATAAATACTGGTATAGCAGTTAATGCATGCATGCATAAAAACAAAATATACATCTATATTCATTTATTTTTAACACGGCCCGAAAAAATAGTCACCCATTTTCTCATAGATGTCCTGTGCGCTTCCTCTGACCACAGCCAGATCCTCCAGTATGGCCTGATGTCCTTCCTGCACTTCTGCGGTCTGATCCTTCAGCTGCCCGCTAACATTCTCTACAAACACGTATCAGTATCAGCAGAGTTCACAAACGCATGTAACCGGTGCCGTGCTGAACTGACTGACCCATCCTCTGTGTGATGCCCTGGATGAGCTGAGCCACCAGCTGCTGCCCGGTGCTGATGAGGGCCTTTTCCTGAGCCAGTCTCTGCAGGTTCTCACTGATGGAGGCATCCAGCTGCTCCTGGCCCTCCTTCAGGGCCCCTTGCTGGATCTGAAGGGCCCCGTGACCCTCCAGCAACTTATCCAGAGACGCAGCAGTCATTTCCCGTAGCTCCTTCTGACCTTCCTGTAGACAGACACACACACACACATACATACATACATACATACAAACAAACAAACACAAATATAAAACACTGATGGCAATAGATACGTCCCCATTAATATATTTATTGATTTATTTTTGTAGAGTCATGAATGCATTTTTTTTGTAAACTCATAGTTTGCTTGTTTTTTTATTTTTTTTATTGTTTTAATTCATTTATTTATTACCACATCTGCAAGTTATAGTTAGTTCATGGCAAGATGAATATAGATAACATATTACATAACGACAACTTAAAAATGATAATACAAACAAATAAAATTAATAAATAAACAATCAAACAAAATTAATAAAATTATAAATTAATAAAAACAAATTTATAAACAAATAAACAGATGAATAAATAAATTAACACAAATAAATAAACAAATTAATAAATAACACACAAATAAATAGATAAGCAAATAAATAAAATTAATAAATAAACACAAATAAATAAATGAATAACACAAATAAATAAATAAACAAATAAATTAACAAAATAAATAACAAATAATAAAATTCATAAATAAACACAAATAAATGACGCAAATACGTTTCTAAATAAAAAAAACACACAAATAAATAAAATAATAATGCAAATAAATAACTGACAAAAAATTAACACGAATAAATAACACTCATAAATAATAAATAAATTAATAAATAAAAATCACAAATAATTAAATGAATAAAATGTAAATAACAGACAATAAATTAATGAATAAATAAACAAATGAATATCCATTAAAAATAATAGATTTGATTTTTGATATATGATAACTTAAAATTCACCTTAGAAATACTTTTTTAAAGGCCCATAAAACTAAAAGAAAGATTTTTAGATGTTTGTATCAGCAGTTTTAAGGATACCTACAAGCTAGTGCGCACCAAAACAGCGACAAAAATCCACATTTAGAAGATATTAAACTGAAATATAAACATATAAAAGCTTGTAGTTAGTCACTTCCGCCTAAATGGATCAGCATTTATATCCACATCACCTCTCATCAAATCTTCTCACCAATCAAACGCACTCTAGTATCTGACACGCCCCGCCCCCATCAAGACCCTTCTCATGTCATGCACATGCTCTCAACCACTCATATTGGCAGGGCTGTGATAAAACAAAATGCTATTGGCTGTTTTTTTTAAGGGGAGGAGCTTCACTATGTCCCGCCCTCTCTTCATGTTTCGATTGAGATTTCAAAACTCAAATGAAAAATGCACATTTCAAAGCACTTCACGGGACCTTTACAAAGTGAATGCAAGTAGATCTATAAATATCCTGGAGCAATCATTCACAGGTACTCAAATTAACCAAAACACACCTTTAGATCCTTCATGGCATCCAGTTGGCTTGTTGCCGTAGAGATGAGGGCGTTGACTGTCAGCTCCGCCCGCTTGCGGAAGTGCTGCTGGCGTGTGGCGTAACACACAGAGCGCGCTCGGTTACTGACAATGTGATACGCATTCCATGTGTCCGAGTCCATGTCCGCTGTGCACTCCTTTATAGACTGAAGATTATTTGTCATTTAATTCCAATTGAGTGAGAAACAACTAGAAATGCTCGAAAAATGATGAATAAAAATCACAGATCGTACCATTTCTTCAGTGCAGGGGTAAGTCCTGCGGCCTTCCACCTCTGATTGGCAGTTGAATAAAGCCACGCCCAGTTTGGCCAACTGCTCCTCTGATAGGCCGCTGCAAGTAGCTTTGAGCTGAGCAACAACCTATTAAAAGGCAGCATACAATGATGATATTATTTACTATTGGCTGTAATATTTATTTGTTTGTGTTTTTGTGTGTTCGTTTGTGCGTGTGTTCATTTGTTCCTGCGTTCGTCAATTAGCGCGTTCATTCGTTCATTTGTTCCCGCATTCATTAATTAGTGCATTCATTCGTTCCTTTGTTCCTGTGTTCATTAATTAGTGCGTTAAATCGTTCCTATGTTCCTGTGTTCATTAATAAGTGCATTCATTCGTTCATTTGTTCCTGCGTTCATCAATTAGTGCGTTCATTCGATCATTTGTTCCTGCATTTATTAATCAGTGTGTTCATGTGTTCCTACATTCATTAATTAGGGTGTTCATTTGTTCTAGCGTTCATTAATTAGTGCATTAATTTGTTCATTTGTTCCTGCGTTCATTAATTAGTGCGTTCATGTGTTCATTCGTTCCTTAATTAGTGCGTTCATTTATTCATTTGTTTCTGCATTCATTAATTAGTGCGTTCATTTATTCATTTGTTTCTGCGTTCATTAATTAGTGCGTTCATTCGTTCATTTGTTCCTGCGTTCATTAATTAGTGCGTTCATTTGTTTCTGCGTTCCTTAATTAGTGCGTTCATTCGATTCTGCGTTCATTTATTCATTTGTTTCTGCGTTCATTAATTAGTGCGTTCATTCGTTTATTTGTTCCTGCGTTCATTA